>CM022758.1:28258702-28378702 GCA_012411365.1 Ameiurus melas | reverse complement strand
TTCACTCAAGTGACCAACACAAAATGTGTTAAATTATTGTCCAATCACGTTGCGGACTGCGCTGCTGACGTCATCATCCAACTGTGAACTCGCTTCAAAATGAATGTTCGTTGCTTTGACCTTTTGATTGTGACAGCAGAGTCGGAGTCCTGGGGCGACGAAACCATATGACCACAGGTAAGTTACCATTCATCACTATTTATCGTTAATGCTGCTGAAAATGCCTGGCCGAGTTTGTGATATTTAAGCAGGGGGCTCTTGAAAATGTATTCATTGTGAAACAGTAACTCAGTGAGTTATAATTAACTTTACCTATCATGACAGCTTCAAAAGTCAACATCATTTTCTGCTTCCTCAGTGTTGGTGTTACACTACTGGTGTCGGTGTTTATGTTGGGTATGAAATATGGACTGAGGTTATTCTATAATTCTCTGGGTCTGCATCTAATCTGAGGCTCCGAACTAGGGTTAGCTAGCTGGATGCTGTCACCAATCACAGTAGGGATGAGTGATGCTAACCTAGACGCTCACCTGAGCTGACAACGTTACTTTAGCATACAGCTAAATCACAGCAATGTTAGACATTCCTATGACCTTTTTGAAAGTTATTGATAATGTAGCATTACAGCTATTCACCATGATGTAATACAGAGAGTGGATTAATTTTACTTTACATTTAGCAAGTGGGGGCACGGTGGCTTAGTGGTTAGCACGTTTGCCTCACGCCTCCAGGGTCCGGGGTTCGATTTCTGCTGGGGCCATGTGTGTGCGGAGTTTGCATGTTCTCCCTGTGCTGCGGGGGTTTCCTCAGGGTACTCCGGTTTCCTCCCCCAGTCCAAAGACTTACATGGTAGGTTGATTGGCAGCTTGGTAAATTGTCCATAGTGTATGAATGTGAATGTGTGTGATTGTGCCCTGCGATGGACGGGCACAAGGCGGTGTACCCCGCCTCGATGCTTCCTGGGATAGGCTCCAGGTTCCCTGCGACCCTGAAGCAGGAATAAGCGGTTGAAGAGGGATGGATGTATGGATTTAGCAAGTGTTTTGGACAAGGCAAGGTGTAGTAATTAGCATCGGGAGGATTTTCTTAGAGCCGTGTTTCTTCATGTATTCGGTGAATGTTAATGCTGACTCAGTAATATCGAGGCTAAAAGTTCTTCACTAGGTAATGATTTCCACTATCTTTGTAATGTTGGTTAAATTAATTAGGTTGTTCAAAATAACTGGCAGTGAGGTAAAGGCAGTAAAATAAATATTCGCAAGTTAGCTAGATTTTCCTGGTGAGTCTACAGCACCATTTTGTTCATTAGGAGAGTGGAGGTCATTTTTTCCAAAAATACACAGTTTGGGATTCTGTAAAGCAATTTCTCAGTTAAAGACAAAAAGGCATTTTTTCATAACTTGTTGCTGACCAGTAACCAACACTTGTTTTGCTCTTTTACAGCTTTTTAAATGGAAGGGAGTCGGTCGTTTGTCTACCCAGATTGCAGAGAGATTCTTAAGAAGATGCATCAACTCCAATTCTTACATCTGTTAAATGTTTTTATGATTTTAATAAATGTCCCCTGAATTTCATTCAAGTGTTTGTTTATTTTCTGAGCATTTGAGAGGAAAGAGCAACAAATTGCATTTTAAGATAATTGTAGGGGCGGAAAGTATAAACAACACATCTGTGTTAGTTTTATGTAATTTTTTAACACATCTTTGTGTGGAAATGTTTAACACACAGCATGTGTTAAATGTACTAACACTGATCGTGTTAAAAGCAACACAAAATGTGTTGTCCTTAATTAGACACGCAGTTGTGTTAAAAATTAACATGATTGAGTGAAAGTTTGTATCAATATATCTATCCATAAAACCATTACTGTACAGTAGAAAAAGCAAAAATTTGCGATAACAGTCCTGGTCACATGACATTAAATGTACCGCTAGGTTGGTTTTAACCCACTTTTTAAATTAAATTTTTTTTATTTTTTTTTAGAGTGTATGACTAGTCTTCCTAAAGGCTGAAATGTGCTCTTAGCTTCCTAAAGGGGTTTGAACCTTATCTGATACGGATTCACAGTTGTAGAGCTCTACATCGAACCTCCCAGGGTTTCCTCAGAGGTAAAAAAACAACAAACAAAAAAAACCCTTACAACCGAGATTCCGTCCTTATTAGATTTTTTAAAAGGCTGGATATTTAAGGGTTCTCAGCTTTTTATGTAAGGTTCTATGTAGGACTCTGGAACCTTATCTAATAAATATTATCTGGTAAAAACCTGTTGTAGAGTTCTACATAGATCCTTCAACCCATTAGGGTGTATAGCACTACAAATTAAGCTTCCACTAGAAACTTTTGATTGTTGTATTAAAAATACAGCTATTTTATTCAGCAGTCATGCTTCAAGAACCATTGCAACAAGGTTTACCCAATGAGACAATATAAAGAACCCCTGAAAACACCTTCCAGGAGTCTGGATATAGAATGGTCATGAAAGTATTCCATAAAGTCAAGAGTGTAAATTTGCATGTAATCTGTATAAGTGTTTAATTTGTCTGCTTATGCTAATAGAAAATGACTTGATTACACCATAATAATTGATTTTTGGCACGGTAATGGTTTAACCTGTTATTGCAGTAAGTTCCAAATCTGAATTGGTAATATTCTGAGCCAAATGGTTAAAACTCTGCAATGACTGCAATCACACTGAGTTGTCAGGTTATTAGTTACTATACTGATACACCTGGCAACTCAGTGTGTATTTGTGAATGTGTATACACTAATTTGCTAGATTTTCATGAAGATGCAATCAGAATTTTTCCCCCGAATCTATGAATTCGATGGATTTAATAATGTGTTTTGTTATATGAGTCATATGTTTAAAAAAAATAGGATGGTGCGTTTACAATATTGAATAAGTAAGCTATGATGTGAAAGAAAGCTGCAGATTTGGTGTCAGCTCTGCTATTTGATCCCATGCTTCACATGTACAGAAAGAAGGGAACCTGATCCTGTTCAGCAGGAATGGATACTCTACTCAGCTGATACACATGATGCATGAGGTAGCAATTGCATACAATGGCAAATAAGATGGATTCAATTTCTACAAATTTTATATATATATATATCTCAATCAGAACACATCTGAATGGAACTTCTTCACAGATGATTTATACACAGTACTACGAATCAAAGAGAAGTGTGGAAGGAGAGTTTGTGATGCATCCTACAAACCAATCATTTTTTCATTTTTTTGTCTCCTCCAATTATAAGATAGCAACCTGAAGCACCTGCGTTGCGTTATTCTGGAGCCTCACCAAATTCTCTGTTGGAGCACTAAATACAAATGGGAGCTGTCTACTGCACATAACACAAGCTATAGATATTAGGACTCCCTACAAAATATAATCAATCACACTGCTGTTCCGGTTATAGAAAAACCAGCATAGTAATTGTGCTATTGTTGTTTCTGGTACAGAGAAATAGAGCAGAGCAGAGTCTGTTTGGGGATAATAAAGTGACAGAGAGAAGGCTTGGATGAAGAGTATTTCATTTCTAATGAATGCCATCCTTGGACTTGGATCCCATGTTTCCGTCAGCAGAGATGTTGACAAGAATTTTAGGCATATTTTAAATGTGTCGCCTGTTTAGTAGTTATACCAGTATATCTACTGAATTCATGTATATATATTTGGATGTATTTGAATTTAAACCTAACGTGGGTGTGGTCTAAACAAAAACACAAATTTTTTAAAATCTCAATTAAGGGACATAGTGGCTTAGTGATTAGCACTTTTCCCTCACACCTTCAGGGTTGGAGGTTTGAACTCTCGGAGTTTGCATCTCTCCCTGTGCTTCGAGGGTTTCATTTGGGTTTTCTCTCCCAGTCCAAAGACATCTTAGCCTAATGTAGACCACCAGATAGGATCAATGAATGAATGCTGTAAATGCATCACATAAACACGGTCTTTTTTTGGTCCAATGACTTTAGTACCTGCATATTTGACTGCTCAGTTGCTCCCACAAGAAAGTAAATACCTCCTACTGGTGGAACTTGTTTGTTGAGTCCTGCTGGATCTCAGGTCTAATGCATTCTTCTGAACCTTTCTGGCATGCTTTCTAAAAAAAATTCAAAAATAAAAGAAATTTATGAAAATAATAAACGAATAGTGCGCCACCTATACGTATATGTATTTCTGTATGTGTCTGTTTAGAACATATCATCTGTTCATTCTAAATAATGTATTCATATTCAGTTACATTCCTAATCTAAACACAGAGTCACCAGTTTATTACACAAATTAAATAATATAAATAAACAGACAACTGAATATATTGTGTCAGTCATATTAGCTATGAAACGATACATAGTGCACAGTGTCTTACCTACTTCTTGTCTTCCAGATCCTATTTTTCAATTTCAACTCAACTTATTTAATCTCCGTTAATATTAGCTTCGTTAACATATTATGCCCCCTTGAATCTATGTGCAGATCATACACCCATATCAAACCATAATATAATAAACACAATACACACAAAAAGTCCCGTATGACATGTCATGCTATTACTCTGAATATGTAGCAATACTGGTGCAAAGATTTCTGCAAAGTTATCTGTGTGTGCATGCAAGTATGCCTTTCAACTCAGGTACTAGTGGATTAGTTAATCAGGACCAATAGAATAGGTACCGATAAGTACATAGAACAGTAGTCATGCAAGTTACTCAGGTATATAAGTGTATTTATGCGGTTCTGTTTAACTGTTGCATATCTATGCATATGTTCAAACCAGCTCGTTCTGTATATCTCATATATCTTTATCTGAATGATTTTATTCTTATTTTCTTCATACATTTTTGTATTATTTTAATTAAATTTTAAATTATCCATATGTATAATGCCTCCAAGTCAGCAAACATTCAATTCCATCCAAGTCAGTTTTATTTGTACAGCACTTTAAACAGTAGACATTGTATCAGAATGTCACTATAGGCATTGATTTAAATATTCACTGATATATTTTCACTGAATTCAGGAATAATGCTAAATAAATCGTAAGGCATTCAGTATCAATTGCAGAGTTATACAGAATAATAACAGTGTTCAGCGTTCACGAGTGTGCATGATGTGTCCTGCGGTCATGACAGTACATTCAATAAGCAAACAGCAGCATGTCTACACTCAAGCTCTCATAATAACACGAGTCTGCATTCCACTCCACCGCTACATTAAATTCCCCGTACAGTGCCCTCTGCCCTACCAGCAAATCAGTGATGGAAAAATTGATTTCACTGTAGCTCAGGGCTCTTCTCATGTGGGCTTTTGGCTGCCTAGCACATTTCAGACCTATTATGTGCCAAAGACCTCTCTTTGCTGATATATATTTCTTTTGTCATTGTTGACACATAAATCATAGTGTCTCTTTGCAGTGGCATGAACAAGAGTGACACTTACACAGCCATGACGTTTACACTGTACCATAATTACATGACTATTGATTTTTCTAGTACTGGATGACTCTTGGCTTACTGATTACAACACATTTTGACCGACTTGTTGAAATGTTTAAGCACTGGATGACGTGACACTGACATGACTTCTACACTGTACCGTCATAATATGAGTATTGATTTCTTTACTTTGTGACTCTTGGCTCACTGGTTAAAACATGTTTCTGAAACTCTTCAGAATATTAGGGCTCCTACTGTTTGTGTAAGGAATAAGACATAATGGCACGTACTGTTATAGGAAAATATTCTGCTACAGGGTGGTGTGATGCAGAACACGACAAAGCAAAATTGCTGTTACCTATATGAACTTGATTATTTTCCAATAACAGCACACCCCAAAGTTTTTTATTCCTCTTTTAATAAATCAATGTACAACAAAGCTTACAGTATTATTATTATTTTTTTAATTAATGAACAAGATGTCCTACATACAATCAGGTCCATAAGCATTTGGATGGTGACACAATTTTCCTAATTTTGCTTCTGTACACCATGACAATGGATTTGAAATGCAGCAATCAAGATGTGATTGAAGTGGCTTTCGGCTTTAATCCTATAACAAAAATATTGCATTAACCGTTTACAAATTACAACCTTTTTTTAATGGAGTCCCTCCATTTTCATAGGCTCAAAAGTAATTTGAAAATTGACTGATAAGCAGCTTCATGTCCAGATGTGGCCTGTTTCCTCATTATTTCATGACAAGTAAGGACAATGAACAAAGCTCTGGAGTTCATTCCAAGTGTAGAATTTGAATTTGGTAGCTGTTCCTTGGATCTCTCAATATGCGGTCCAAAGAGGTGTCGATGTAAGTGAAGGCCATCATTAGACTAAAAAAACAACAAAAGACCTTTAAGACAGATAGCAGAAAGTTTAGCAGTGGTTAAATCAACAATTTGGTTGATTTGGTTCTTAAAAAAGAAGGAATGCACTAGCCAGCTCAGCAACACCAAAAGCCCTGGAAGACTACTAACAACTAAAGAGGATGATCACAGTATTCTTTCCTTGTTGAAGAAAAACCCCTTCACAACATCTAGCCAAGTCAAGAACCCTCTCAAGGAGGTATGCATATCTTTGTCACAAGTCCACAATCAAGACACACCTTCATGAATGCAAACGCAGATGGTTTACCTCAAGATGTAAACCATTGGTAACACTCAGAGTGGTCATATTAGATGTTGCTAAAAAATAAATAAATAAATAAATAAATAGAGAGAGAGAGGGAGAGAGAAGAGTATGGACAAGGAAAGGAAGTGCTCATGATCCAAAGCATATCACATCCTGTGTCAAACATGTGGAGGAAGTGTTATTGCATGGGCATGTATGGCTGCCAATGGAACTGGGTCACTTATGTTTATTCATGATGTGACTGCTGATAAAAGTAGCAGGATGAATTCTAAAGTGTATAGAGCTATAGTTTCAGTCGAATGCTGCAAAACTGATAGGACAGCGCTTCACAGTACAGATGGATAATGACCCAAAAACCACAAATACAACCCAAGAGCTTCTTAAGGCAAATAAATTAAATGTTCTTCAATCTCCAATGACCTCAACCCAACTGAACAAGACAAATCTGAAGGCAGAAAGGCCCACAAACAAGCACCAACTGAAGGCAGCTGCAGTAAAGGCCTGGCAAAGCATCTCAATAGATTAACCTCAGCATTTGATGTTGTCTATGGGTTCCAGACTTCAGGCAGTCAATGACAGCAAAGAATTTGCATCCAAGAATGAAAAATAATCCTAATATTTATGATTGTTAGTTTGTCAAATTAATTTTGAGCCTGTGAATTTGGAGGGACTGTAATATATGGCTGTAACTCCTAAAAGGTTAAAGCAATATTTTGAATTACACTTGAATTAAAGCTGAAACTCTACACTTCAATCACATCTTGATTGCTTCATTTCAAATCCATTGTAGTGATGTACAGAGGAAAAATGAAGAAAACTGTGTTACTATCCAAATACTTATAGACCTGACTGTAGCCACATTTAACACTGTGGAACATCTACAGAAACAGTTAATTCCTGTTATCACTTATGTTATATCAGCTCTAAACAGATTTTCCATCCCAAGCCTTTTTTATCTTTTGCAAACTGCAAATGTTTCTCTTGCCTCAAAAATGTGGCATGTAATGTTATCCAGAAACCATAAAACTTAAAGCCTGTTATAATTTGTTATGTTATATTACATGGAGCATTCATCATACCAGTCCTTGTGAATGAGCTGTTACTATAGAAATAATAATGTGACAGAACTAGTGCTTTGACATAAACCTGTGATTTAATTACGGCTAGTGCCAGCTGTCAGATCTGCTGTTATAGAAAATTCATCAATCCCTTCTGACAAATCAGAATTGGGAATTCAACAATGCTGCAGTATTCAAGGATATACAGCAGACTTTTCTCATTTTCTTGGATTTTCATGGTTACTAGCTGTGGCAACTCAACATATACTGTACGGTTCAGAGCTAGTAATCAGAAGTAAGTTCCTATAACTGCTAGAAAACAAACCACATCTGAACCCTTGAGCAAGTCATTTTGAATAGAAGCATCTGCCGATTGAGTAAATGTAAACGTTTAAAATATTTCATTAGGCTGGACCATCATATTGACATATCATGCTCTTCTCTAGGATATGTACAGGTTAATACAAATTACAAATGGTTATTAAAATAAGCTCAAAATAAATGCAAATATATATATCTGTCTATTTTATGTTTGGGAGTATAAGTGCACGCATCTAATATTGCATCTACGTGTGCATTTAAATGAATGAATGGTGTCAGTTATTTCCATGAATTCCAATCTACACTTGCAAGTTCACTTTGCAAAATAAAGGAATATTTTTGTGATCATTCATAATTCATTAAACTGCACCACTGATAGTCTTTATGAAAAGGCTTTTTTTTCTTTCATACTTCTCATGAGATTCTGGATATATCACAGCCACATCAGGTCACTGAAACGCCTCTTTGCAGCTTTGCACCGAACGTGCACTTACAGTACTTGTAGTAGGCCATTAACTAACTTGTCAGAGTTATTCATGGTGAGAGAGGGATTGTGTGGATGTGGTTTTTTTTTTTTTTAAGTGTTGCTGTGAGAATGAGATGGCTGCTGCTCACCCTCTGCCCCAATGCCGGTGGATGGAGGTGGATTAGCTTGGGCGCCTGGCCGGGCTCCCTCTTTCCTCCTGTGCTTCCTTACTCCCATTGGTCAGTTCAGCTCTCCTCAGATCCTCCTGCCATCGTTCTCCCACCGCGTCCATCTGCACATGGGCCTGTTCCTTTTCTCATGCTCACTCTCTGTTTCCTCCTACTGCTGCAAATTTGGTATCACCCCTTTATCTAATACATGGGTTTAGTTATGAGACTAAAACTAATGCTGGAATGTGCAGAGTAAAGCTGCACAGATTGTGATCCAGGAGGCAAAAGATTAAATATGTGACCCTTAACTGAGAAAGATATATGTTTTATTCCATAATTGTCACAATTATGGGTGTAAGTTGTAATCGTTACTTATAAATTAGAACATATTTCTGATCATTTTTGTAAATATTTGTGTAAACACTGTATATTCTATTCGATTTTATTTATATAGTGCTTTTAACAGTACTCATTGTCACAAAGCAGCTTTACAGATATCCAGATTTCTATTTAGTTCCTTAATGAGCAAGCCTAGAGGTGACAGTGGCAAGGAAAAACTCCCTGAGAAGACATGAGGAAGAAACCAGACTCTAAAGGGAACTCATCCTCTTCTGGGTGACACACAGATAGTAGAATTATGAGTCATTACTCTTCTACATTATATGCTATATTGCCAAACAGTACTGTGTGTTGAAAGGATGTTTGTTATGAACATCAGGAGGTTTCTGATTAGAGTTCTTAGGTACAGGTCTAAAATATCCAAGTGAAATTGTCTCCTGAAGAACGAGCAAGTCTTGGACAAAAATTTCTGGGAAGTGAAAATCTTCAGGAAATCCATGTAAGTCACAAGTGCTGAAAACCTCAAGCAGAAGTAGAGCATCAGGATAGGTCAGGAAGGTTCAATGTGCAGAGGGAATCGGGATCAGGCACCGGAGTATACAAGAGCAAATTCACAATTCGAGTTAATATATATGAAAAGTCACAAAGGTTAAGGTTAAGTTAATTCATTCATATGAGATTGAAGGAAATCCACACTGCTGTTTGATTTTTATTTATTTTTTTTAGATGAGATATGACCAGAATTTCTTATGAGCAGAACAAGATGCTTTCCTATCATGCTGCTCAGAGATAACTGAGAGCACTCTGGGGTTTAAAACTACCAAGTATCACTTCCATTTCGAAGTTTATGGACTGCAGCGTTTTTAATAAATAGTACCACCAAAGCCTCTGTAATCCTATTTTACCTACAAAGCAATATAGCTATACAATATATATATATATATATATATATATATATATATATATATATATATATATATATATATATATATATATATATATATATATATATATATATATACGCTCAAAAAAATTAAGGGAACACTTGGAGATACATTGTGCTGTTTAAGTGTTCCCTTTATTTTTTGAGCAGTGTGTGTGTGTGTGTGTGTGTGTGTGTGTAAATATATACACACACACACACAACCACACACTACTCAAAAAAATAAAAGGAACACTTAAACAGCACAATGTATCTAAGTGTTCCACTATTTGGCGTACATATATATATATATATATATATATATATATATATATATATATATATATATATTAATGAGCACAACCCTGATTCCTTTTTGTTGTTTAGTGTAACCAAAGTACGAGTTACAGTAACCAAAGTACGAGTTACAGTGATTACTGGTTTGGGTTTAATGATGTATCGTTGTGTGTGTGTAAATATATATACACACACACACACACACACTCACACTGCTCAAAAAAATAAAGGGAACACTTAAACAGCACAATGTATCTCCAAGTGTTCCCTTAATTTTTTGAGCGGTACATATATATATATATATACATATATATATATATATATATATATATATATATTAATGAGCACAACCCTGATTCCTTTTTGTTGTTTAGTGTAACCAAAGTACGAGTTACAGTGATTACTGGTTTGGGTTTAATGATGTATCGTTTCTACCTTGTTATGCTTCACAGACTCACATCCATCAGTTTGTAACTGTGCTTTCAGCATGATATTGGACTCATTTCTAGGAAGAGAGACTGTTCATTTTGGGCATATCTCTCTGAGAGCATAGTGAAAAGCACACTGTGTTTTTGAGTGTTCATATTGCGCTGTGGGAAGGTGGAGCGTTTGCGCTGAGATGACCACTCCGACTGTGCAGCACCTGTTCCTAAGTCTGGTCTCCACTCAGAGCTCTCGCCCAGAACGGCCTGGAGATTTCAGCCTGAGACTTATTTCTATAACAGAGTTATTTACAAATCTATAAACAACAGATTTTCTCCATATGCTTCCTCGTATAATAAAATTTTTTCGATTTGTATTGTAATGAAGCATCGTTTTCTGGTTCAAGTCGATCTTAAATGCTGGATTAATATCAGACTGGATATGACATACTTTCTGATCTGATTTAGGTTTACTTATTTGGCAGATTCTTTCATCGAAATGAACCCCATGTGAAAATGTGTATTATTTTACGCATGTACATGAACACAAATCATCTTAATGTATGTTGCCAACATCCCAGTGGCTTTTGCTTTTTGCAACGGAATCTTGTAGCGAGTCGGCTCATTCGTTGTGAGAATCTTTCTCTGAGATTTGACGTCAGTATTGTATTGAAAATTGCATCGGGATGTTTGTAGTTTCGATTCAATAAGGCCTTACTGATTTTTGGTTAGGTTTAAACATTAAAAACCACTACAATTACCTTTGTAACTCACTGGCCATGAATTATTAAAGCGTGGAAAAAAAAATCTAAATATCACTCAGCTCACTGCTTTTCTAAAAACCAGAAACCATGTTCTCACTTTACTGCCAATGTTTTCATTGTTACATGATATATTTGGTAAGCAGTGCTTAGTGTGCATCACAAGTGATTCATTAATTCACTGTCCTCGTTGGTGTTCAGCATTGCAGAGCTCAACTTGTATGTGTGTACAATTCAAGCCTTTCTAGTGTCTGCAATCCTATAATCAATAATTTAAATCTTAAACAGAGCAGACAGAAATTCAATTGGTGTAAATGTGTAAATCTCACAACTCTTGGCTTTCTTCCCAGATCATTTCTTATCTGCCAATGTTTCTCAGGTATATGGTTATGAATGCCAACAAGACGAATGCATTAGAGGCACATTACATGATTTAAACCGGTGTGGTGAAGAAAACACTTACAAAGCTGTGGGAATACGAAAATGCATTTTAAACAAAAAAATACTTTCCTAACAAAATTATTGCAGTGGGAGGAAAGTAATTTAGCTGGAACATTATTCATTGCTCATTATGCAGATTGTTATCATTTGCAACGAAACTGTATTGATTTTAATGGAAGACAGTGATGTGTCTCTCAGGAATTTTGAGGGAAAATCCATAAAATATGTGCAGTCATTCTTGTGGGAGGAAAAGAGTGGGCTAAAGGACTAGTCGCTTTTTTTTTTTACAGGCCAGGCAGGAACCTCAGGCGAGAGAACTATTCGTACTTTACACCATTTTCAACTGCATAATGGTGACAGAATACATTTAATTTACCACTGAACTGAACAGAATACTACTGAGTTGAATAACAAAAACTAAATAATCTATCCATGTAGTGGCATTAAATTATAATGCATAATGTAATGCATATCATGCATAAAAAAAAAATATTTTTCTTTACTTTAGTCAGTAATCCCTTAAACCCACTAAACCAAATTATTATTTATATTAAAGCATATTATTTGTAACTACAGTGAAACTAATACTGGACTGAGGTGGAGAAGTCATAAAATATTTAGCTAACTCACTGGGCAAGTAAAAGCTCCAATCTGTTGCCAAGTTCCCTGAAATCTTGCATAGGATAAAAAAAAGGTAGCTAACATATCACGGCACACCACAGTGGCAGATAACAGCTTTCAAATGCTTTATATAGCCAGCTAAGGGTCGTTCTGTTTTTATTATAAGAATTTTCAACCACTATTCCTTGCAGAACGTATCTAGTTCTGAGATATTCTTGGTCCATTTTGCATGCACAGCATGTTTAAGATCTACACACAGATTTTCAATGATGTTCAACTTAGGGGGCTGTGAGGACAATTCCAAAAGTTTCACTTGCATAAAAGCAAGCAAAGCCAGCTTCACTTCTAACTGTGACTAAAGGTGTCACATTTGTTTCAAATTTTTGCTGATATTTACTGGGATTAATTCTTCTAGCAATGTGTGCATTGTTTCCTGTGCCACTGGCTACCACAAAAGTTCAATGCATAATAGATCCACCGCTAGGTTTAACAGTTGGCAAGGTGTTCTTTTCATCACATGCTACTTCTTTCTTTCTCCAAACATACATTTGGTAATTGTCACCAACAAGTTATCAGTTCACTGCACTTGTCTCCAAAATGTCTCTGGATTATCTAGTTGGTTTGCAAACTTCGACTGTTATATTTTCTGATAAGGTTGCTGGTAAGGTTTCCTTCTGATGACTCTTCCATGCAGACCATTTTTTGTGCAAGCAATGCTGCATACTAGAACAGTCCACCACCACTCCTGTGTCAGCTATACCTTCTTATTGGGGTTTTGCTTTGCCTTTCTGGTCAGCATTATGACAGTTCTATCTGAGAGTTGTCTTGGTCATCCAGATTTAGCATTGATTTCCACAGTTCTGCATTTCTTAATGACATTTTGGAAAGTGGAAATTGAGAGCTGGAAGCACTTCAGTATCTTTTTTGTAAACTTCTCCTCCATTGTTGGCTCAATAAACTTCATTCTTTGAGTGGATGCACAAGGTTAGAAGAGTCAGAGAATATATTATGCTCTAATGACAATTACTAATGGCAATTCTTGACCTGAGTAAAGCGTCCTAAATAGTCGATTAAGGCTTAAAACGTGAATTCATTTCAGAGACTGGAAGGGTATCCAAACTTTAACACATCCCTTATTTACTATTTCATTGGTTTTTTCTATTTAAATAAGTTAATCTAATATAAAGTAACTTTTCATTAACGTTTGCAGAAAATAATTTTAAAAGTAGTTCCTTTGAGGTTGTGTTTACTTTTCACTTAAAAAATCAACAAAATATTGCTGTGGATGGCAGTGGCATCATTGGGATTCAAATTCGGGTTCTCCAGACACTGTGAGGCTCATTACAAACAAACATACATGCCAAATGAAAACTTTATTTGTGAACAAATTTTAATAAAAAAAAAGTTTTAGGAGAGCTGAGAATGAAATAGCTGATCCCTGGTCACTTATATCCTCTATGAATCCATGTAACAGTACCTTTGTGTGTGTCCAAATTAATGAACGTATGTATGTGTGTGTGTGTGTGTGTGTGTGTGTGTGTGTGTGTGTGTGTGTGTGTGTGTGTGTGTGTCAGGGGGAGTTGCTGAGTCCATGTCGCTGTAGTGGCTCTGTCCGCAGCACTCATCAGCCCTGTCTAATTAAGTGGATCAGTGAGAGAGGCTCCTGGACATGTGAGCTTTGTTATTATAAGTACCAGGTCATCGCCATAAGCACAAAGAATCCCTTACAGGTAAGTTTCGACTCTCACGCACTCTCTCTCAATCGCTCCGTATTTGTAAAAACTCACATTTGCCAACATATCCTAAATCTAAATCTGTGTCAGCCTTCACAGAAATGGAATGTGAGCAAAAGGATTACAGCCAACAGCATATTTCAATCTTTAGAGGCTGTCTTCCTGGAGACAGTTTAAACCTGTCCTCAAACCTCTCATGATTAATGAAGATGCTCCACTGAAAAGTTGACCATTTTTTCCTTTTACCAAGTAAGAAAAATGTCACTATGTACTTTCCTTCTTCTTCACTTCTCAAAGTGGCAGGCCATCTCGCTGACAGTAATAGAGAAGGTTCAGATTGCAGCAGCCATCTTGGGCTCGCTGTTTCTGATTGCCAGCATATCATGGCTGGTGTGGTCTTCGTTCAGTCCTTCAGCCAAGTGGCAGCGCCAGGACCTGCTCTTTCAGATCTGCTATGGAATGTATGGCTTCATGGATGTGGTGTGTATTGGTGAGTACAAGTCCCATCTCTCCCTGTGTTGTAGTCATATCACTTACCCTCAAGACCAAATCAATTCTAATAATGGATAGTGCAATAAGACATGGTATGGTTGCTAATCCGAATTCAGAACTATCAGTACCCTGGTTGAGTCCCGGTGTCTGTTTCATTTACATAACAGTCCCTGTAAAAGTAGGAGCTCTCTGGAGCTTGTGAGGTGGTGGCATCATTTCACATTTCCCATCATACAACAGTAACAGAGGACAGAGGAGTTTCGTTCCTGGTAGAAAACAATTTCCCATACAAAACCACAATTCTATATACTAACTAGTGTCAAAATATTAACAACACTTTTGGTGCGGTAGCCATTTCACATGATATTAAATATGATAGCACGCACAGTGAGATTAGTGGGAAGTTCAGATAATTTTACTGACTCGGATCTTTGAATCTCATTCAGCAAAACGAATCTTTTTTCGAGTCATTTCGTTCATTTCAGCAGAATATTATTAAAATGTTACATGTTAAATTCCCCAACACCTCGAGCACTTAGGCAAACGTTGATCACATTTGAAATAAAAAATAAACTATAGGATAATGATGCAGCCAAGGACGAATTATGAGAATCAAAAATGATTCATTAATTGCTTAGCTGAATCTTCAGGCGATGCAGACTGTTAGTTCACCTCACCTCCCGAGCCGAGTCGTTCTTCTGTCACGTCACATTTGTCACGTCTGTTCCCTGGAAACAGAAATGATTAGTTCACGATTTGTCTCAGAGAGCGATTCGTTCATTTTGTGTTGACCACGCATGTGGGGCAACATTCCCATAGGTTCTGCACAGAAAACAGAAATGATTAATTCACCTCTCGAGTCTTCGTGTTCGAGTCGTTCGTTCATCCCGTGATCGCCCCATAGGCTGAACGCAGTGGGGCTGTGACGTGATGTATGAACGACTTGAACCCAAAGACTTGAGAGGTGAACTAATCATTTCTGTTTCCTGTACAGAACCTATGGGGATGTTGCCCCACATGTCAACACAAAATGAACAAATCGCTCTCTGAGACAAATCGTTGTTCCCGAGTCATATTAAAGATTCGTTCAAAATTTACGAATCATTCATGAACGACACATCACTAATTGAGATGCATCCCTAGTTGGGTTCTTTTCAGTAGAGGTTGTTTGGATTTAATGATGAATAGTGATTTCTATAGTGATTTCTATAGTGATTTATAGTGATTTCTAGCTCCATCCACATGTCCCTGTTCAGTTCAGTATCGTATCATATTCAGTACTTGGTTATATTATGGAAATAATAACAAAATCTGAAATCACATTTGTAATCATGCTGTGATATTCTTTGGTGGAAATGTGCTATTCGTCATCTTAGTCCAAATGAAGTCTTTACGGGGTCTGATGAAACTGTAGGAGGGCATCATTGTGTAATTTGAGTGATTTTATTTCTTTAAATGTAGTCTATTTATTCATGTCATGTTGGATAATAAGCACATTAGACAAAAATGGTCTACAAACAGCAGTGCCTTAATGTATAATGCCATAGATTACTCACCAGGGAAAATTTCACTTAGTGTAGAAGCAGATGGTCAGTCATTGGCCAGGCGCTCAGGTTGACTTTTGAGCTTCGTGTCCAAGCAGAATACAATACTGACACTCCCATTTTCCTGGATTACAAGTGTAGGGTGTTCAGACCTGAATCTGTGTGTGACTTGTTTGACAAGCATGATGGAACTGGGACACTTCAAAATAAAATAAAATAAAAACTGTGGGATAATTTGGAACAGCAGGTGAAACACCACACTCTAACTGATTTGCAACCAGTCAGTGGAATAGCGGGCTAAGATTGACAGGATCTCAAGACACTCTACCCATCCTTACCTGACGGGAATGGTGCTGTTATTTAGGTGGGGGAAGATATAACCAAGTATTACAAAATAAATTATATAACTTCTTTTTTTTTGTCTGGAGAAGCTCCAAATCCAAATAAGTTTGAGATTCATACTTCAAGTTCAAGTACTAGATAAGCAATTTATGAAAAATGTCCAGGGCTCAAATACTATATTACTAGTTTCTTCTGTAGAGAGAGACTGTGTGTAAAGAGACAATATGAGAGAGAGATAGAGAGAGAGAGTGTGTGTGTGTGTGTGTGTGTGTGTGTGTGTCAACAGAGACAGAGATAGATTATGTCTGAAGGACCTTGGGTCAAAGAGTAAAATTGAATTTCAGCAAAGAGGACATTAGGAAGAAATTGAGGTTAGAGGTAGGGTGATACCACCAGCAGAGCCCAATCCTGAGTCACTGAAGGGATGTGAAAATGGTGAAACAAGTATCTCTGATTCCATTGTTGTAATTTAAACACAGAGCTATTGAATTAATCACTGAATTAATGACTTGTTCCCAGCCGGAGTTATGTAAAGACAGTAAGTGGTAGTAATGAACATGGGGAGAATTTTGCAGAGAATTTCAAAAGGGAGTATTTTGGCAAAATACTTTGTGTCCTCCATAAATGTGTGTGTGTGTGGATGTGAAATGAAACAGCCAAAAGAGATTGAGGTTGAAGTTCAGCTATGTTCAGCTGTGCATAAACAGAGTCTTTAGTTTAGTCATGTTAGTGTGAGAGAGAGAGAGAGAGAGAGAAAGAGAGAGAAAGAGAGAGAAATTTTTTTCCAGTTGCCACAGCACTAAGATTAAATTAAAGACATCTAAACTCAGAGACAGAGAGAGAGAGAGAGAGAGAGAGAGAGAGAGAGAGAGAGAGAGAGAGAGAGAGATATATTACGATTACTACTGCAACCTGGCTTCTCTTGAATCTATAAAACGTTAATTACAAATTAACCAATTCAGTTATAATAAAAAAAAAAAGTGAAAGGTGACCATGACAAAGACAGCATTGAAACCTAATTGATATAACATCTGCATCATCACAGAATGACTCACTCCAATGATTCTGAACCAATGGCGTAAATTAGAAATGAGCTCTGAGAGTCTCCAGGCTCTTGAAATATTCGGCTCAAGCCAAACACCAATTTCATAGAATACTAAATACACATAAACACATACACTAACACACACATACACCATTGCACAAATAGTCAGGAGGTGGGGATTCTTGCTATCCCAAATGCAAACACAAATAGAAAGAGAGATATTTATTTAGTCGAGCAAACCAGAAAGAAAGAACAAGATGAAATATGATGTGAAGTAGCAGACTAATCCTCAACAAGGATTGAGAAGAAAGGAGAATGGGAGAACACATCGGAAGAGGAGTGTCGAACTATCAGCAGTGATATGCCTGACAGTGGACAATCATTAATGGTCCTCTGCTGGGATGAACGTGGCCGCCTTCAGGCACTCTGTAAAAAAAAAAAAGGGGGGCAAGCCAGCTCAGATTAAAATGGCCTCTAAGAGAGTGTATGCAATGAAAAAATAAATTGGAAATAATCTTCAGTGCTATTTCCTATACAGTGAAGACAGAACCATTATTCAAAGAACAAGCTTGTAGATTTCTGGCAACATGGTATAAGGGTCTTTTCACTGGGTAAGTTTCTACTTACATCTTGTTAAACTGCAGACTGGATCAGGGAGTACGCTGTCTTCGTGTATTAACTCTCTGCTATTAAGAGTAGCTGGTTGGTAGAGGAGTTTAATGCATTAAGGCATAACGGTCAATGAATCTGGACCTTTAAAGCTAAAATCGGTTGTTGTTGTCTTCATTATTAGGGCTGATCTCAAAAGTACGATGATAGTGTTAAAATCACTGACTAAAATAGCTGCATATTATCATATTGCACCATTGATCATAGTCATATCTGTTAACCGTATTGTTTCAGTATGATGAGGTTACAAAACGCTCAGTGTATCGTTTCTCTCTAGATTGTGGCCAGGGTTTATGACACTTTCAGAAAAAAAATTGCCCAAGCAAACGGAGGCTCGAACATTTACTCATATTCACCTTGTATTCAGCACTTTTTTTTTTCCTATTTTAAAATGATTTCATATACTCCGTCAAGTAAAAGAAAATGCGTGAGTGGCGAATTCTTGACACTTTTTTTAGTGCCTGGATTTTATGGCACGATATGCTTCATAGCTAAAAACACTTATTTGTCAATCACATTTAACATAACATTTTTGGCTTGAGCCAAATACCATGAATAGAATGAGACTGTTTTAAGCATTTCAAACAAAAATGTCTAGAAATGGGTTTAATAATTTTATACCCGGTTTGGAAATACTAGATAAATTTCACGAGATACTTCCCTTACTGAGATGTGGTTTTGATTTTTATTTTTGCAGTGTGAGAGTAGGGGACAAAGTCATGCCTTCCTGTCTGAACAAAGCAGGTCTACAAAATAATATGCTCTTTATAATGGTTTCTTAGGAAGACTGCTTTTAGTAAACTCACGTCTGAGAATCAAAGTATGTTTGAGATCATAAACATCAGCTCTCACCCAACTGAAGGGTTCATAGAAACGACCCAAATATTCCTGCTTTTCAGAAAGCTTAATGGAGAACAGCAGGAAATCGAGCACTCTAGCTCAGGGATCGTGCCTGCACTGTATCATGTTTCTGCTCTAATATATCTGATTCAACCTCCAGCCTTGAATATTAACTGATAAAGTGGATTGTATTGCTGAACTGTGGGTCTTGTTTCATCCATCGTTATGGTTAAAGGGTTTAGGGTTAGGCCATTTTCACACCTAAGGGTTTTTTTTGTGTTTTTTTTTTAGCCTTTTGAGAATGCCGTTTTCTAATACAGGAGCAGAACCTAAGACCGATCTCTGGTCAATTTAAGTGAACTCTCTACGCATCAAATATTTTACCAAGATTGACTGAAATTGTCATGTGACTTCCCGTTTCGAGTTTTACAGTGACAGGGAAAGGAAGTCACATAGTGGCCTGCAGAAGAGATGTTTTGCCTTCTCAGTATATGGCGCAACAATGGCATTCAAATCCAAGAGACTATATCTCATTGGAAAAATGACACAGCAAGAATATTTGAAACTCTACACACATAGTAACCCAACTGTGACTACAGTAGAAGACAGGAAATTGATCAAGCTTTGGTTTGGAGTGAATCAGATAGCCTAAATCTAATCCTGTAATTATCATTTAAATAGGGGCTGAAATGAATGATTATTTTGATATTTGATCAATTAATGATCTGAATTTTTTTCCCTGTTTCACAAACGATTCCTTGGGTTGTATTGAAAGAAAATACTAAATACTTATTAATAAATTATTGGTTACTTAATTGATTACTTAAGAAATCCTAACTAGGGTTTATTAAACAACAGTTCAGAAACAGCATTACAAAATACTGACATGGAACTTTTTGTGGCATGAGAATATTATCAGATAAGAAAACTAACATATTATAAAGTGTTTTAGCATTTGCATGTTATCAATGGCCCGCCGGGGCCATGTGTGTGCGGAGTTTACATGTTCTCCCTGTGCTGCGGGGGTTTCCTCCAGGTATTTCGGTTTCCTCCCCCAGTCCAAAGACATGCATGGTAGGCTGATTGGTGTGTCTAAAGTGTCTGTAGTGTATGAATGGGTGTGTGAGTGTGTATGTTATTGTGCCCTGCAATGGACTGGCACCCTGTCCAGGGTGTACCCAGCCTTGTGCCTGATGCTTACTGGGATAGGCTCCAGGTTCTCCGTGACAATGAACAAGGAGTAAGCAGTAGAAGATGGATGGATGGATGGATGTTATCAATGGAACATTGGTCTTCATCACTGGGGGAGAGACAATGCTGATGCTTTTTGATTCAAATGCTGCTTTGTTCAATTCTGACCAGTAAAATTGAAAATAAATGCCAATATCCACTAACTGTCTCTCTGACCAAAACACTCGGATGCTCAGCCCAATTTGCTTGACGTGTTGGTGTGGGTTCGATTTGTGAAATCAACTTGCAAAGCTTTGGGTAAAAAATCAGGGAATCAACATTTTGGGATTGACTCCCAGCATCCTTGGACTTGACACACAACGTATATTAAAATGATACTGCATTATTGTGTTAAGAAAATTAGCTTCAAATTAGTTTTTACTTCTAATTGTTAATAGCGTTTGTTGTAAGCTATTTTTGTTATAGAATTTGATCAGCTTTGACAGCCCTAGACATAAGTATTCTGGACAAGTTTTAAAAAGCCCTTTGAGTTAATCCCAAAATTAAAGTTAGAGTAAAGTTATGGGCTTAAGTGTGAAATTCGTATGTAGTCAATAAGTTATGCAATATATTTGTGGAAGTTGACATAACCCTAAATTTTTGGCTAAAACCTAACAAGGTTGCCTCAACCTTCATTTTGCAGGCTGTACCATTGTAACTGCATTTAAAGTAACTCAAACTGATGAAATGTCATCCCAGCTCTCTTTTCTGTGCTCTCAGCTCTGATTGTCCACGAGGGCCCTTCGGTCTTCCGCATATTCAATCGCTGGCAGGCGGTAAACCAGAAATGGAAAGTTCTGAACTATGATAAAAAGAGGGACAGCGAGGAGCTAAAGGCCAGCGAAGGCGAGTGGACTCTCTCTCTGCTCCACGAGCAGGAGCAGGCGGGGGCCGGTATATCACCGTCAACGTCCTCGTTAATGGCTGCTGCGACGGCTCCTGATACGCCAAACACCACAGCAGCAGGTCTCACAGAGGACTCTACACACAACCACAGTAATGACACTACAGGGACTGACCATCACTGTCCTTATAGCTTTTTTCATCTCCTCAGTCACCTTAGGTCACATGAGCTACGCCACCAGTCAGGAAACAGCAACAACACCAGCAACACCAGCAGCCATCAGCCCAGAGAACTGGTCATGAGAGTAACCACTGTGTGAGCAAAAATGACATGCCTTATCATCGTGGACTTGGAATGTCAAAAAGCACAAAGGGTGAACATTTTAATGGTCTTGTTTGAATGGAAGAAAAGCACAATTTATGTCTGGCACACTGGATGAAATCTGGATTGTGTAACTGTAAAGACACAATTTGCTGCAGTATCGCAGATAAAAAAAAGATAAAAGGTTTATCTGTACCTTTACAATACAACTTTGTCTCTCAGTCAACCTATCACACATTTACCTTCATGTTTAATTCATTTATCTGTAAATGTGACCACATCTGTCCGTCCACTGTCTCAGTCAGAAAGTCCAGACAGGGGAGAAGCTACTGAACCACTGACACAGCTGGTCTCATGTCTCTTCTGTTAACATTCTGTATTAAACAACTGTACACTCTGAATGTTTACAGTCAGAAATGGTTTACTCACAGGTGAACTGTTCTCGTGTGTTTTTTTCTCCCCGAAGTCACTGTAAAACCGAAATTTCTAAAGAAGAGATAGGACTCTTATAATAACTGTGCGTTTTTTTTCCCCCGGGGAAGGCATTACTTTCTCAATCATATGGGATGCCATGAAGTGCTTATGTCAGATGTTTAATATTTCCACATGGTGTTTTGAGATTACATTTACCTTGTTGCCATTTCAGTACTGAAAAGGAAATAAACTTTAAATATGCCATTGCGAACACAACCATTCATTTGAATATGATTTACCTTTTATAAATGATAAACACAAAATGGGGTAAAATCACTGTTGGGGTGTTTAGAATCATTTCAGACCAGGTGTGTTGGAGATGAATGAGCAGGAAGTGGTTTAAGAAGCCGGTATCTGCTGATTTTCAGTGGCCACCATCTGCGACCCCTGAATAATTCAGTACATGAAGTGCTGATATCAATGGGCTCGAGGTACAATACAGCTTCCTTGGGAAAGCCTGGTGCTGAGAGTTCACAGTGAATTATTTTGCCCCATTTCTCTTTGCACTTGTATTGATGTCAGCGTCTTTTGCTGCAGCACTCTTGGAAATGAGTCAAAGTAGGAGGAAAGCCTGTTTGAGAAGTGAATCAAAGGTTCATGTCTTTTTTTTTTCCACGAGGAGGAGAAGATATCAGACATTTTGGCACACACTTTGCACCCAAGTCTTGTGCTGTTTTTAGTGCATGAAATATTTTTTGGAAGGAAGAAATATGTTCGAGCATTTATTTTGTTGCTGAAGGTTTAATGGTTCCTATAACTGCTTGTGGTAAACCTGGTGTAGCTGTCAAAATAATGAACAGATCTGTACATTTCTGCTTGCAGTCCCATTTTATGGCATATTTCCGAATCAGCAGTAAATCAGTGGGGTTTATTGGGTCAGGGTGACATTCATTCTTACAAGACATAAGTAGCTTCTTGGATAGGGAAGTGAGATTTTTTTTGATGACGTTGAACACTGATGAGGTGTTCGCCAGTGATAATTGAAGTTCTAACATAGTATTGGCTATTCGGAACATTTTATGGGAAAATCTACAAATGTACAAAGTTTATACAGATGCACTTTTCATATCCATACATATATACACAATATAATATCCAGAAATTATATTCAAACCCTGGATCGATCACAGACGCTGATCATAAAACCAGACAATTTGCCCTTTGCCTTTAACCCCAAAGTATTCAACAGAACGATGAGACTATGGCCAGTTGTCTTTCAAGGATCACATCACTGCATGGTTTTTCATTGTTTTCAGACTGAAAACTTTAAAATCATAAGTAAGAAGTCTGAGCAGTACAAAGCTCTAACCTAAAGGGGGGGAAAGAAAAAAAGATATGTTTCTTCTATGGCTGTCAACTTTAATGTTTCTCCATTTTAAACAGACAGCAGGAAGAAAGATATTTCCACAGTAGTTGGGATAGTTTGTGAAACGTGTCAAGGTAATATCAAGCCATAAAAGACATCAAAAGGAAGAAATCATTAAATGTTGTTAGTGTATTTGACGGAAACACTGTTTGCTAGAGTTCTGTACGAGGCAACATGCACCATAATGAGTATATTGTTATGCTGGCTCAGGGTTTGTTACTGTGACAGTCAGAGTGCAGTATCTGAATATAAGCTGATTTTAATGAGGCTCTTCCTGTACAAGGACACTTCCTCCTCTATCTGTTTAATGCTGAATCATTACTTTAGTAACTAAGGGCAGCAGTAGTCTCTCTCATTAACAATGAAGACTAGTGATTCAAACCCAAATTTCTTGAATTTGAACTCTTTTAAATGAATTGGCATATTAATTTCCAAGTATGGAAAGTTAGTATTCAAGAACAACAAGCATAAACTGTAAAAGAACCTCAGCATGGTGGCAAATTTCCAGGATTAGAGAATGTATCCAGTGATGTAGAGCAGTTTGGCAACAAACACACAAGGTGAGTTTGACATAAAAAGAAGGATGGCTATACAGAAAAGTCCAAATCCCTATTATTAGATATGGTGGAGGATCTGTCTTGGGAACCTTGCTAGGATACATGCCATCATGGACTCCATGAAGTACCAAGAAATTTTCAATCAAAATTAGGTTGTCTCTGCCATGAAGTTGTGGTTGGATACATCCAAATCCACTTAAAAATGTTCAGGTAGCACAATATCAAGCTTTTGAGATGGCCATCCCAGTCCCTTGACATAAACACATTTAAAACCTGTGAAGTGAGTGGAATAGGTGAGGTCACAAGACAGGACGTAGAATGCAGAATGATTTGAAGAGATTCAGTATTGAGGAGAGATCTCAGACCCCTTACTCTGTATGGGAGATTCTAGCAGGACAATGATCCGAAAGATATGTACAGGTTCAATTAAAAATGGTTCAGTGAGTGACCACAGAATCAAACTTTTGAAATGGTCATCCCAGTCCCATGAGCTAAACCCCATTGAAAAACCTGAGGAATAAACTGAAGAGGTGAGGACCTAGGCCCATGGTGGATTTGGAGAGATTCTGTATTGTGTCAGATTCATTACACTTTATTGGACATTTCAGAAGGACGAGGATTAAAAAGAAATGTCCAAAAGCACAAAAAGTGGTTCAGTGACCACATTAAGCTTCTGACCTGGCCATCACAGTGCCCAGACCTAAACCCCTTTAAAAACTGTGAGTTGAGCTGAGCAGGAGAGTCCACATAAGAGGACCTGTGATACTGGAGGATTTGGAGAGGATTCTGTGTTGAAGAGTTCTCAGAGGCTGTGTATCTTCCAATTTCATCGAGCATTACAGGAGAAGACTCGATGCTGTTGTGTTGGGAGGTTCCACAAAGTACAAAACGGCAATAATTGTGACACATATAAAGTACAAAACGGCAATAATATGTGACTACCATATTTTTTTAAATAAGCCTTTCTTATTTTCTTACAATAAATGTACTACAATTTTTCTCATATTTTCAGTGATCAAACTAATTAACCAGAAAGACATTTTTGCATACCCTACCAAAGGGTGTGAATAATTCTGGAGCTGACTGTAGGTCAGATGAAAATATCTCATGTGTCATGAAGTGAACATATGAACTGGAGGAGGTGAAAAACATCTACAGGCAAATATCCTGCAGGTAAAATCCAAAAATCTCATCCAAAGAGACAAAACTGATAACAGCAGCAGCAGTCAATGTTTGTGTTTAGTGCCAATTACCTTAGTTACACCATTTTCTTCAATATCAATGATTTGTGTGTTATTCTCAGTAGATTCATTAGTTTCTCTCCTCGCCTCTCCTTCACACCAAGTACAAAGCTTTCCTTGATAAATACACCCAATAATGGCTTTGTACGCCACCATGTTTCACCTACCCCCATTCCATCTGTCAAATTAAAATTCAAATAAAAGGATATTAAGTATTTCCTGCTGGCCAGAAGCCCATCATCAGTGCCTGAGTATTGAGAGGTCTGAATTAAATGGAGAAAAAAATTACTCACCTATATCTGACCTCAGCATCGCTGTCGATAGCCACGCAGTGATCGAAAGGTATGGCATTAAGAGCTCTCATGACTGACAAAAAGCTTCAGCTTGGATGGTATTCTGTCTTGTTTGCATAAAAGGCATAAATGTAAAAGAGAATATTCTCATCACCTGCTTTTTATGTCGCTGGGTAAAATCTACAAACATACTTTTGCATTAACCGATTTTTCAAATCAGTGAGAATAAAGGTTGAAGGAAAACAGCTAAAAGAAAACCCATGGTCTTTAATTGTATTTACATGTTTACAGCAAGTCATTAAATAGCACATATATCATGTGTGGTGTAGTAAACATTTAAACTTAATCAAGCCCACATACCCTATGAAAAAGTAGCTTCCTTTTTAAAATCTTGAATCAGGACAAGCTACAGGGTTTGTTTTTTTTAATAAAAAAAAAAACTTTCTCTCTGAAATGTGTGCACCACTGAGAACTCCTTTCCACCGCTTTCCAGTGCCTGATATAGTTTTAAGCTAGCATCAGGTCATTTTGTGCCGTTTTTGAGATGTAGTTGGGCTTTGAAACCTAATGTAGCAGGGCCCAAGGGCTACTGTTTAATTACTGTTTCATTATTCTGTTTTTGTTTTTTGATAATGCTGAATGTTTTAACCAATTGAAAATGTAAATCTAAGGCACTTATTCAGGCAACGCTTATTTTTGATATATTGAAAAGACATTGAATAGGCAACACTACTGTATCATATAAAATTTTAATTTCGTATTGGTAAACCCATAGTACAAATATCTCCGTACAAAGTACAGTATTAAATGTAGGGGTGCCAGTAATTCTGACACGTGTGGCTTTGTAAAAAAGAAAATTTGCAGCTTAATGAAAAAAAGGCCCCAAAATCTCATTTATCTAATTGAATTTAAATCTCATTTAAAAATTAGATATGAACACCAATGTAACAGTCCAATGATAGTGTTTGTAAAGATTTGCTTGTGTTTAAAATCAATCTAAACATCGGGACTATAGGCTGTGGTGCAGAAAAATGCATTTTTGGGCTGGAGTACATCAGGATGTGAAAATTCGGGGTGCTACCTCTAACTCTACTTTGTGTTGGGCCGCATCACACAACTCAGTCACTGATTATTTATACTACACACACACGCTGTCGTGTTTTACTGTATATTCCTTATCTGCTCCCTTGCTTCCGGCTGAACCTCCCAACAAATTCAATTGAATTCAATTTAAATCTTTAACATGAATTTACAAGAATTACAAGAATTTCCTTTGGGATGATTTTGCTGCATTAAACAACTGACAAAACCAACAATACAGGAAGTATATTACTCCGATTTACCTAAAATGCAGCAAATCAATTTCAATCTTGAGAACCAGAGACCCATTCATATACAAATGTAACTGAATGCAGTTGAAAACTTAACTGAATTAAATCCAGACATAAAGAGCAGTAAAAGGCTTACTTACCGCGGGCCGTAATTTTCACACCTTGATCAAAACAGAACTCGAAATTTGCTTTCCACCTTTCTTAACAAAACCAATATACTATAAAGTGATTATATCGTCAGTTATGAAATGTATTGGTGTGTAGAAAGGGAAAAATTAAAGCAGCCAAAGTAAGAAAACACTGTTTACACAATTCTGCAGTGAAATATTTAAAAGACAAATTCACCCAACATTCGGTCACAGCTAACAATAAGGCCTGGTAGTGGTTCATTACGGTTTTATTTGTAAAATCCTCTGAAAGAAAGGGTGCGCCTCTATTCCGCTTTAACTCCTGCATTTCTGATATGTGGACAAAACTGCCAGATTAAGCAAATTGTGCATTTGTTAGCTAAGGTAAGTCATAAAGTTCAATCCTGAGTGCTGTGTGGAAATGAAGCTACAAAGGAGTGATCACACCTTTAAGTGGAACAGCGTTTTTAAAACAAAAGCTTTTAATTGTTTTGTTTGGACAAAAATATAGTGCAAACATGACCGTGACCTCAGCACCAAGTGAAGCCCCGGAGAATAGGAATAAAGGCAAGGATGAAGGATAGTCCAGGTTCACATCATGTCCAGCTGTGTGAAAAGAAATAAGAGCATACAACAAGATTAGTCAAACTCACACGGGGTGTAAATACAAAAACACATTCTACCAACAATCGGTATGGTTTCCACCCATACTGATCGATTTAGCACCAACAAGGGCACTGACCAAATCATCCACGTCTCCTGCGTCCTCGTGGGAAGGAGCAGCTGCCACTTCTTCTTTCTCTTCAAATGCCAAAAACTAGTGAAGGTATAGAGTTTAATCATACACAGGGCATAAAATCCACTAAACCATTTTCTTTTTGGTTGTCTTTAAAGAATAACAGAATGTTATCTTCTTAGCACAATCTGGTTGAATGATTGTCAAACAACAACAACAAAAAAAACATGAGATGGTATACACATTTAAATCAATCACCTGGTTTGCCTCTTGCTTGGATACTATGCTGCTATCCACTTCATCCTTGCTGATTAGTGTTATAGAATCTGCAGACAGAAATCTGTGTCAGTCATGATGCCGTCTAATCACCCTTCAAACCGAAAAAAATCTAAATAAATCATATCCACACACCTGCAACGAGCAAATCCCAAAATGCCTGAAGATTCTTCTCTGGAACGCTGTTCTTCAGAGACTGCATGTAGCTGTTGAAAAGCTCTGCATTTGATACCTGGAAAAGTTTAAATGACTTCAGCTGCTCTGTTCACAAATCAATTATGTACATATAATCAATCCTTTAGTTTAACCATGGAGACCTGATACTGAATATTGATTCTGGCCTGAAATTGTGGATCAATATCAGTCTGGAATTCACATTTTCTTCCCAGTCAGAATTAAAAGGATGTCACCGTCACACCTGTCATGTTTTCAATGGGATAGCAAATTACATCTGACATTTTATAGTCACTCATTGATACGATGAAAGTCTCAGGTAAGTGTTGTCCAATACTTTGAGCTTCAGAAATAGAACAATGAGATTGTGACCAGTGTTGGGCAAATGACTCAAAAAAGTGCACTACAGATGACTAATTACTACTTTAAAATTGATTACATTACTGATTACTGCTTGTAAAAAGTAGTAATGAGTTTTTTTCTTGTATTTTTCTCATTTGTAAGTCGCTTTGGATAAAAGCGTCTGCTAAGTGAATAAATGTAAATGTAATGTAAAAGTCATCAGATTACTAATTACTTTACTTTCAAAACCTACATAAATACACTATAAAGTGAACCTCAGTTCTTTCAGTCATTTTGCGTCAATGTATGACATGATCAGAAAAAGTGGGATTTATCATAAAACTTGATAAAAACTATCATATAAAACTTTTAGATTTCCTTATGTTCTGCTCGTATCCTGTTCACGTAAACTTGAACTCATGTAGACATTTACACACCTTGTTTTCCTGCTCAGTATCAGAGGATGTTACAGTTTCAATTTCAACCTGTTTACTGATTTAAAAAGAAAAATCACATTGTCTGTGAGCTAGCGTCGGGCAGAACTGAGACCCGTTAGTCAATAAGACACGAGTAATTCCACATATTTTCCTGTAAACCTGTCTGATTGGTCTCACCTCCGTTCACTGAAGATGAAAAATCACAACATCGCCGACTTCTTTTACTGACGTTCAGTTACTTACTGATAAACTGCTCCAAGTGGAGAATTATTCGCGGCTAAAGAAAAAAATCTTTGGATTTGTTCTAAAAATGCATTTTTGCATAATATTGTTTTCTTAACACTAAATCTGTAACACAACAAACATAATTCTATTGACATCAGTAACTATAATCATATTACATCCATTTAAAATGTAATGCGTTTCATTACTGCGTCATCAGAAAAACTAATTAGAATGCAGTTACACCCAACTCTGTGACTAGAAGTGTGCATGGGACCATTTTACAATAACTCCTTTTGAAAAATAAATTCTGACCTATCCTGTCCACTCCCAGTCATTATTATTGTTTACCCCTTAACATTTCTAATTCACTTATTTCTAAGTAATTTACAAAACAAATCAGTAAATGAAACCATAGCAACCTTGATCCGCTGCATTAACACACTAGTGTGCATTAGGCCCCACACAGACCACAGGGTGAGCACCCCCTGCTGACCTCAGTAATACCATTTCCAGCAGCAACCCTAGTTTTCCCCAGGAGGTCTCCCAACCAGGTATTGGCCAGGCTCAAACCTGCTTAGCTTCAGTGGGAAACCAGGCGAGAACTACAGGGAGATATGGCTCTGGCTCTGGCGTTAATATTAAGGTCTTATTTTCTTTGTCACACAAGCTTTGTACCTGATCACCTGAAAGTAAAAACTGCCTGCTGGGATCCTCAGTCGATGCAGACCTCTAAGTGGGACATCACTAATTGTAAGAGGTTTTGATTGCCAAGTTCAATTTCTATCACGCACACATTCACACACTACCGACGATTTGGAAACGCCAATCAGTGCATGTGTTTGGACTGGGGGAGGAAACCCCAAAGCACTGGAAGAACATGCAAACTCCCACTGAACTTAAGCCACCAGTTCGAAATACAGCCCTGAGTGTTTCTAAAAATGATAGGAATTACGTTTTAGTTATTATAAATTCATTTGAGAGGTTTCAGACCCTCTTAAGCATCATATATCCTTGTAGACCTGTACAATTTATTTTTTTAAAAACCTCTAATTACATTGAAGTGCTCTGATAATGATGATTATCTGGGACTAACATGTATTAGTACATTTCAGTGCACAGTCATTCACACAGCTCTGTAAACAAATGCCTAAAAATGCCCACGAGTGCTTTGTCAGAAGACTCAACAGGTGTTCAGCGCACTCGAAATGAGAATTCTTGTGACTCATCAGAAGCGACTCATCTGCTGTTTGGAGCTATTAATAATGCTCGTGGTGTGTTGAGAACACTTACAACTGCATTCAGTGCAGCTGATGATGATGATGATGATGATTACCTTTCCCCCTTACCTGGACTGATAAGAGCATGAATGACGTAAGACAGTAAACACTCCAGATGTGTCGAGTGGGGACCTTAGTCTAAATATGACAATTAGCAAAGGTAACTCTGTCAGCCTGCTAAAGAAGCTACAGACTGACAGTAGTATTGATTGTAAAGTGAACCCTAACGGAATATTGAGCCTTGATTGATCATTCACCTTAATGGACTGCTCCCTAAAGGCCTGGACACATGCGATGGTCTTCATGTAATAGTCGGTGCTCCTGTTGCCCAGCAACTGCTCCATCCTGTGGGTGAGCTGCTCGCACGCTGGTGTAAGGACCAAAAACAAAACGAGTCAGTGGGACAGTAACACAAGGACACGCAGAAATGTTGCAAAGCTTTGACAAAGGTGACAAAAGCAATTATTTCAACAGACGTGTGAACCCGATCAGCTGTGAGCGAGATTTCTGCCGATGACTAACATCATACTCAGCGGAAACAGTGGAGACAGCAGAGTACACTCAGAAACTAATCTGTCACCGGTGTACTAAAGTGCTCATTTGCTGAGCAGTGCTATGAATGCTTGTTTTTCACCAAGTTGGTGTAACACTAAATGGAAGACAGAGATATCTGAGAATACCAGAGATGATGATATATTAAATAATATTATGCAATATTCAAAAGGATTTAGTCTATATATTCATATCAATACCAATGTGCAGAATGTACAGTGGCAATTAAAAGACTTAAACATTTGGAGTATTTTTTACAGTTCAGGCCCTATTGATGCCACAAACAAAATAAAACTGTATGAAAGAGTATTTAATTAGAGAAATATAAGAAAGAGAAAAAAGATGCTGGTGAGAGAACGACTGATATTAGAAACTATAACGTAAGCGATAACAGCGACAAACTTCTATTTCATACGTTCTACAACACTAAGCAGGTTTTGTTTTTAACAAATAAATTGTAATCCTTGACAAATTGCTCAGGCAAAAACCCCCATAAAGGAATAGAACACACTGGGATGTGCTGTTATTGGAAAATAATCAACTTCAGGGTGCGAATAATAACTACACTTCGCACACTTTGGGTCGCATTATTGATCGTTTTCCTATTCGTACATGATTTAATTCTTTATTTAATTACGAACACTTAAATAACCTTTTTTAAATGTTAAAAAGAGATAAAAGCGCCTGTCCATATCTCACCTTGGTCAAAGGGTATGGTCTTCTTCTGAACTAAAGTGCGGAAGTTTTCTGCAGGGTTCACGCTACCTACCTGTAAAGACAATACATGGATGTACAACATTAACTTTCCTGTCGATTTTGTTCAGAATCACGTCAAAATCCTGGAACTTATTTGACGCTTTCTCACAGAGGTAATGTTTCCCTCTGAAGTCTCTGCTAGGCTGAACTTCTCCCCTTCATCCATTTTGAACTTCTTTGCGTCTGGCTCTTCAGTGCTAGGTGGAAAAAGAGAGCACAAACTTTTAAGCACCAGGGATTAACAACAACAAGAAAAAAAAAACACATAAGGCTACTTTTCGGAATCTATTTATGGCGCAAATTACAAGAGATACAAGGATTTTCTGTGTTAGCTTGGCTTTCCCTTTTGAAAAACAGATTTGGTATAAATTCAGTTTAGTCTTAGACTAATAAGGAGCTTCAGCATGGAATCATCATTATTGATATTACACTGTAAGTGCAGTGCAACTTGTCTCCTACAGTCTCCAGACTTCCCTCCTTTCTTGCTGACCAGAGTTTTTTTATTATTTTTTTTTTTTTTTACCTATTCCCAAACACATCCGCACTGGTCTTCTGACCCTTCTTTTGCACCACCTCCTTCAGGCTGAAGAGTTTCTTCATCTCCTGCAGAGGTGCACGGCAGCGGGCAGAGACAGCCTGGGGCCGATCCAGCATCAGCTTGAGCCACAGCTCCATAGGGGGCAGGGGTGCATCTGGGTTCACCCCACGATGGTGTAGGCACTGGGGTAGTGAGAAAAAAAAAACAACAACGTCTATTACGTTTCTATGCTGACAAGCTTTGGTCAACATAAACAACCCCCCTGTATAAAACTGTGGTCGTGCAGCCAAAAGGTTTACTTGCTCAGGGTTAGGATGGATGACAAAAACCTTTCCGGGTTAACCAGGTCATTTTTAAATGTACATCAGAACATTCACTGTAAACATTAAAGTCACATGACAGCTGTTGAATTCTAAAGGTCCATCAATTCACACCTTCAATCTTCAGCGTCATGTCATGTTACTGTAAAAAGCATCATGATGTCACATGAGATAAGTAAATGCCTGGGAATTTCCCAGCGCTCAGTAGATGAGGTCATACCTGGATTATAGTATACAGTAGGGCTGGGCAATATATGGATATTATACCGATATCTTGATAAATGGTTATGCGATACACCTTTCGGAGATATCGTTAGTATGGTGATGTATTTTTTTTTCATTATTAATATTATTTTTATTTTTACATATTTAATAATTACAAATTAGACAATACAGACTGGATGCCTTTGATTTGACTATTTTTTTTGTCTTCGGTGGCTTTAAAGAAAAGTATCATCAAACTCAGTTTAACGTATTTTTGTTTATTTTGTCACTGTTTCTGCAGAGAGTTTTTAGCTAAATTATACATCATGACGTGCATTGTGTATCGAAGAAATGATTATCTCAAGTATTGTGTTATGATGTCCCAGCGCTAGTATACATTTGGAGAAGAGAATGAGTTATAATCCCACTATTCAGTAGAACTTTTGAGTCTTTCCGATTTTCTTCCTCATGTCATCGCAGGAAGTGTTTTATTTTTGCTGTTGCCACTGTTGCTTCTGGCTTGCTCACTAATGAAAATAAATCAACGTCACACGAATTTACACATGAATTTCTGCAAAGCTGCTTTGTGACAATGTCTATTGTTAAATGTGTGATATAAATAAAAGTGATTTGAATGGAATTGAGATGAAGTCCCTTAAATGAGATTCAATTCTGCTTTAAAGCAAAGCCATGCTAGCGGGGGTCTCTATTAAATTCCATGGCAATAAATAACGGTTTACTAAAAACAGGTTTAAGTACATGACATTCATTCTGTGAAAGTGATGGCTCAATTTTCTCCCCACAGCACAGGCACATCATGAATTGTATCCCTGGGCTGAATTAAATACATGAAATTCTTTAGAGCCAATAATATGGATCAAGATGTGGTGGTCAGAAAATCAGGAGTTTAAAAAAAGGAAAAAAGATAAGACTAACTACAAGCACAGCAGTTTTCCGATTTTGCCCTCTGGCTGATTTCAGGCAATATCTTACACAAACCGAGCTTTTAAATCAGCTGTGTGGCTCTCTTACCTGGAAGAGTCTCTGAAATTGTGGGTTGGGGATTTTGTTGACTTTGAATATGTCCTCCTTCTCTCCATCTTCACCCTCCTCCACCAGCATCATAGAGTTGATCAGATTGTCCACTGCTGACAGCTGAGCCTCTGGGTAAAGAGAGACAGAACAGCATTTATATATACAAAAAAAGGAAAGAAAAAAGGTTCAGGACAATTTTGACAGCCAACAAACTTTGATCAATAATTCATCAGCTCCCTACATCTTTTCTCATGTTTATAAAAACCAACACCTAACTACACTTGGATTTAGGCATGTCATGATCCTGAAATTTCAGTCGAAGTTTATTAGAGTACGGTGCTCTTAAAGTATAAATCCTGCTGAACAGTAACACTATATCGAACGGCAACATTTCTATGGCTATAAAATGCTTCACACTATCTGTCATTGTGAATCATCGGTTTCAGGCATGCTGATATTTACTTACTCACTCTACAGCCTCCACAATAGATGGAACAACAGCAGTTGCTATTGTCTTTATAGGTTCTGCAAACCCGGTGGGTTAGTGCTGCATAGATTTTTATTATTTTTTAAATTTGTAATATTAGTGACGTTGATGATTTTCTACGGGATTCTCCCTTTCCTATAAACAGTTAATGCCCACGTCTCACCCTTCTCCTGCTGCAATCATAGATTATACTGAACATTATACACGATGATTATACTGAACATCCTTTTTAACACACACAGCTTTAGTACAGCTTTACTTAGTATATAGTTGTGGAAGAGTAATGGTTTAAAATTCCACTACATGGTTTCACCCAAAAGAGGATAGGGTCCCTTTAAAGTCTGCTTCTTTTAAAGTTTTCGTCCTCATGTCATCTCAGTGAGTTTTTTTTTCTTGTCACTGTTGTCTCTGGCCTGCTCGTCAAGGATCTAAACCTACATCAGGATAGATGAAAGCTGCTTAGTGACCATATTTATTGGTAAAATTGTTAACATTGATAACAAGAAAATCTTGGCCTGGTGTACCGGTATGTGGTTCAATTCCACACACACCAGGCTAGGGATTTCTTGTTCTCAATGCAACTGGTACATTTTAGGAATAAGCAGCTCCACTATTTTTTTTTCCACTGAACAAAAATACTACAGTCCTCCTCCTTGATCTGTATTGGCTTGTGAATTCACCTAGCTGAAGTCTACATGAAGCAAAAGTAATTGCAGCTAAGAGCAACTGCATGTCTTTCATATCCCGCATCCTTTCCTGTTCAGTTAACTAGCTTTTTTTCCAGTGGGAGAATTTTACTCACATTTGTTCTGATCATTGCATTTAGCTGGCAAAGCTGAAAAGTGTCTATCGACATAGCAATGGGACAAAAATCATAAAAGCTATGGCTAAAACATAGATGTTGGCAGCTCTGAAAACCAGCAGTGATGTTGTGCTTTGCAACTTAAATCAATGTTGCTCACGTTGACTGTTGACTGCACACAGCAAGCAAAGGCAATGTGTGTTGAGGTGTGTGTGTGTGGGTTGTGACATAAACCAGAGGTGTCAACACTGTTAACAAGAAAATCCTAGCAGTCAGAGAGAGAGAGAGAGAGAGAAAGAGAAAAAAAATTTACTTTATCACAAATTCCACATATATGTAGACTTTTCCCGCAAAATGCTATAAATATGCTATATGCTATATATAATATACCGTAAGACCAAATGTCTGGAGTGACCGCTACTTAACAACAAGCAGATTCTACAGGATTTAGCAGTATTTTATTTGTTATTATTGCACCCCAAAATGCTGGATTTTGAGTTTTTAGTGGTGAAATTGCAATTGCGCAAAATTGTTTTGAACACTCTTTCGCTGTGATGCTTATTGGTAAATAGGACCTTTTAGCTGTACTTATGTTTGAAGCACGTGAATCGAAGAGGGCTTTGACTGAATGTGCGTTGTGATGACGTCACGTGACGCGTCTGCAGAAAATCTGCAGTAACTTCGAAAAATTGCAAGCTCCTACAAATATCGCGGCGTTTCCTTGATTTCGTGTTAATCCCTGCGATCATACAATCACGGAGGACTGATTTTTTTTTAGCAAGTAAACAGGCCATAGTCCTGACTTCTACTGGCTCACAAGCCCAATACACAGGTCAACTGCAGCCAGGAGAAAATGTATGTCTTGTATTATATATGAATGTAAAACAAGCTGGGTCAGCTCAAATAACTAGGAGTAGGTGATTAGGTGATTATGGAATAGTCATTACAGGCCTACTCGATTTTGGTTCTAGTAAATGTAGCTCATCCTAAAGAATCAGATTTTTCTGGGGGGGGGGGACGACAGTATTTCCACAATTTTGGAAAATGTGGCAATTAGATCTGAATTTCCACATTTCTTAAAAAAAAAAAAAAGAAGAGCAACATAAATTGTCCCGTTTCGCCATCATTCCCATGAATTCTCACCTGATGGAACAAATTTCTTGTTGTTCTCCAGTGAAGGGAAAATGAACTGACGGAGGTCCTCCATGTATGGTAACTGCACATACACCAAGCACTGGGGAGCAGAGGAAGGAAGGACAGTGTCTCCAGGGTGACACACATAGCATGAGGCATATTTCTGTATGACTCAGACCCACATACCTCATATTTGTCTTTGACGCAAGGAAAAGCTGCTCCTACTTGTGGGTTGCAGCGGCGGTCATAAGCATAACGAACAATAGCCACCATCTTCAGACTGTCCAGAGCTTGAATTAGAGCGGAGAGCGCAACAGCTGCATGCTGCAACACATACACACACACACACACACACAATAAACCACTGAAATTGAAATTTCCCAACAACATGTAGTCTTGCCAATAAAAACTAGGACTGGCCTTAAAAGCGACTGACAAAAATGTGAATTTTCCAAATGTCTTCTAAATAACCTAAAACTATACATATAATCTGTGTCGGGACAGAAATGCGCTGTAATAACATTTATATACCAAACTACACTTACCTCATCATCTTTAGCAGCAAAAACCTTAAGAATCTGCTGGCCCATGAAATGATGGCGATGAATCTGCATAAAATAAATACACATCAAACAGATAAACCGATCCTAATATTATATAAATAAACCACACCCATGTGTGTAGAACATTTGAGTTTTTGAATTAAAAGGTTAATCGGCCAAACACAATGCATGCTGGAGTGACTGACTATGTTTTCTCTCTCTCTCTCTCCAAGTTTGAAGACTGAAGTTGCTGAATTTAGAAAGTGTGGTGAATATTCTTAAATTTGTAAACGAAGATCTTTTACACTGGTCTGAGATCAGATTTTGGATAGAGAGGAACCGTTGCAGCATCATTTTTAAGAACTGGAAGCCCTATGTACTGATTTACAGAGAAAGTGCTCCATCTTGTGGTGAACAACTCACCAGCTCCTGCTTGGTAAAGCCAAGCACAGAGAAACTTTTCCCGTCGGACTTGTACTTCATCTGCTCTTGGTCCACTTTGGAGAACGGGACAATGTCACACCCGTAACGGAAACCTAACATGAAGGACAGCGAGAAAAAGAACAATGCATAATTAGATACTAATGAAGTACAAATTGCTTATGCAAATGTTCTGTTGAAATTCCATACAATAACCAAACAGTAACACTTTACAATAACAGTGCAAGGATAATCATGCACTAATGCCTGAATTAATACTTACTTAAGCCTTTCGTGATAATTACTACACACGTCATGTGACATGAAATATCACACATTGTATTTACATAAAAATGATTGTCACCAACATTTTAGCCGCTCGCGCTGCCTCTGTCATCTTCTCTGCTCTCTGTAGGTACATTCACACAGACAGCGATTTTACACAGATAGCGTAACTCGCTATATAGCCAAAAAGATGCAGCCATTAAACACGGTCAAAAAAAAAAACAGCATTTAAAAATATTCTGCAAACCTTTGACAGGCAATACGAGCTGCCAAAGAGAATGTACATCGCCCAAACTTCCATTCCAGACTTGTACAACAATGTGAAAGAGGACATACTAATGACTTTTCTCCTTTTACTCTGCCACTACAGAGTTGTAGTCAAGCCCAAATATAACCCCTTTGTTAACAAATGTTTATTATTTATTTAAGATATAAATTTTTTTGACATTCCAATTCCAATGTCTAAATATTCTTAAGAATTAAAAGTTTGAAAGGGTGCACTTGTATTATCATGCTATTATCACTATAATATAATCATTATAATCTAATATAATATAATTCATGCGTGAATAACGACCACTGTTCATGTATTAATTAACACGTAGGGGTAACGAAATCACACTAAATTATGCAAATGTGCATCATTTCAAATTGTTTCGATAATTTGCCTCATGCAGTTGCAGACACAATCATCATTGTATGGCACTAGATGATAGCTTCTGCTAAATGAATAAATACTGCTTTATTCAGTTCACCCTTGTTGGTAAAGGAGCAGTGCCTCGGGCCTGAGCCACCCAGTGCACGTACTAGTACTACAGTGGGATTTAAAGAGAAATGGATAGAGGATGACACAAAAAAGATGAAATTACTGGTGCTTATTATTAGTGCGTCTATCTATGTTGGATGTTTGTGCGCGTAGCTGCGTATGGCAAATGAAACAATTTGAAATTATGCACGATTCATTCATATTATCTCTTATAGAGCATGTTTGATTTAGTTTACGCCAACATGTTAATGAATACATTAACTAACAAATGTGTACTTAAAGTGGTCTTTATTCACGCATGAATTCATAAGATTCACGTCGTAGTTAAGTTGGTGATTAGTACATGCCATAACTCATCATTAGTTCATATTTCTTATGGGCAGTGGTGGCTTAATGGTTAAGGCTCTGGGTTACTGATCGGAAGGTCGGGGGTTCAAGCCTGTTGGGCCCTTGAGCAAGGCCCTTAACCGTCTCTGCCCCAAGGGCGCTGTATCATGTCTGACCCCAGCTTCCTGACAGGCTGGGGTATGCGAAGAAAATAATTTCACTGTGCTCTTATGAGTGGTCCCCAACCTTTTTTGTGCCACGGACCGGTTTAATATCAGACAATATTTTAACGGTCTTTAAGGTGTGGCGGATAAATACAACAAAATAAAACGATACGACCGGCATAATAACTGGGGTATTTTTAAAATCTAATAATAAACGTGAATCCAATGTGAAATCGCAACTTTATTAGCAGCGTCCTCGTAACATCCTCTTTCCCCCCTAACACTCTCTGGTCTCTATGGTAAGGTTTCAACATATCACGTGACTGAGACGAGCGTCTTGACATGCGTCAAGAGCGAGTCGTAGAAGGATGCAACGGAGAGAATCCGGTCATTTTTCAGATCCAGATAATAAATAAAACGGAAATAATGTAAGTGATTTATTCTTTCTGTGCGGCCCGGTACCAAATGACCGGGAGTTGGGGGCCGCTGCTCTAATGTATATGTGACCAATAAAGACTCATTACCATTATATTTAAGTAAGTATTAATTCAGATATTAGTGCAGGATTATTAAGTGTTAGCAACTAAACAAACTCTGCGAGACATATTCCTTTACTTAAATTGGATATTAAACAAAAAGTTTCTAAAGAAGTGGGATGGCCCAAGAAACCTAAAGGGCCACCTCTCACCCTGAATGACATCATCTTTCTGCACTTCAGTCTCATTGTCATCGCTGAGGCAGTAGACCGTTTCCCTCTTTACATCATCTTTCTGGTGACTCTCAGCATCTACTATGGCCCAGGTCTTCTTAATCTTCTCCTCACACACCTTCACAGGAAAGAGCAAAAAATAAATAAAAAATTCAGCTTTAACAGTGCCATTAAACCATGTGTTGTATAAGTATTCACCCCACCTTGAACCAACCACAATATGTCTTCGACATTTGAAAGTGCAGGATATTTATTATTTATTTTTTTAAATTTCATGATTCTGTGCAAACTACTCTATATTCGACTGTTGTGTGAAAATCCTAGGACATCAGCCATTTCTGAAATATACAAACCGGCCCGCCTGGCGCCGACAACCATGCCGTGATCAAAGTACCTGAGATCTGAAATTTGTTTCTCAATCGGACATTTATTGAGGCTCTTGACTTGTATCTGCATGATTGCTCTGCACGCATTGCTCTGCTGGCAAATGATTGGCTAATTGGATAACTGTATGAATGAACAGGTGATCCTGTCATCATGTTCCAGCTCTACCAAAATCATCTCCATCCATCCATCTTCTACCACTTACTCCTTCTTCAGAGTTGCGGGGGAGCCGAACCAATACCAGGGAGCATCGGGCACAAGGCAGGGTACACCCTGGACAGGGTGCCAGTCCATTGCAGGGCACAATCCAAAATCATCTCTTTAAAATTTATTATCTGCAGTGATAGTGACTGAACAATTACACATTACTCTTAAACACCGTGCCCTCTGGCACCTTTTCCCCAGTAAACTCACAGCTGAAATCTTGGATTTTCTTTAATACAGCAGTTTCTGTAAAGTTGAAGGACAGCTCACCGTTTTGTATCCGATGATGCGGATGGACAGGGAGCTTCCAATAGTAAGCAGACAGGGCCACGCCGTCGGCCGTCTCTCGATTCGCTTAAACATGGACAGCTTCTCCACAGCATCGCTGTTAAACAGAGAAACAAATATTTACAAAAAAATATGACCGTGAAGTATTTAATTATTTCCCTAGATTCATGTACAGGCTTGTAGAGACATGGGACTTGAATCTGATCATGTGACCATGATTTGCAACATGAATTAAACCTGCTTATCTGAGACTTATGTAGATTATTATGCAAGTAATTGTTTACATCCATCCATTTTCTGTACTGCTTATTCTATACAGGGTCACAGGGAGCCTGGAGCCTATCCCAGGGAACTCGTGGCACAAGGCGTGGGACACCCTGAACAAGGTGCCAACATATTGCAGGGGACAATCACACACACACACACACTATGGATTTATTTATAATTTGACACCATATCGTGGGGTGGGGATAGGCCCACACACACTATGGCCAATTTGGAGATACCAATCAGCCTACAACACATGTCTTTGGACTCTGGAGGAAACCAGAGTACATGAAGCAAACCCCGAAGCATGGGGAATCAAACCTCCAACCCTGGAGGCGCGAGGCAAACGTGCTAACCACTAAGCCACCGTGCCAAGTGTCCACTGTACCTAAAAGTGTAGACTTCGTCCAGGCCATCTTCTTCATCCAGAGAAGTCATGACCAGCCTGACCATCTCCAGCCCCTTCTTCTGCTCCCTGCTCAGGCCTTTTCCAAACTGGTGCGGAGGCCTCGGACCTGGTCTGTCTCCATCTCCAGCAGCCCCTTTATCTGCATCCACAGGGAACGGCAGACTACAAAACACACACACACACACACACTTCAGACATGTGATCTCACACTCGATGACGTGGTGTATTTTTTTTAGAATACTTGAACATAATGACAAAAATAAAACAATACATAAATATACTATCGTTTAAAAATCTCTCACAAGAACTGCAGGGTAATGCCAGCTTTCTTTAAATTGCCAATAATGATGTCCAGCTGATCTGCGCAGGCCGGCGTGTTGAGGTCAGTGAGCACCGCGATATTCAGCTTCTCATACTTTTTCCCCCTAATCAACATATCACATTATTAAACCTTCAGAAACCTTAAAATACATAAACAGATGATAAGGCAGGAAATAAACTTACATGGTTTCCTTTTGTAAAAGATCCATGCATACAACAAGAGCATCAAGCCCTGGAAGCCATCACGTCAAGGATCTGATAATGTCTGATGTTCACTGCATAACATCAACAATACTGACAAAATCTATGCACTGAATATCTATCTGTCTACCTATCGATCTATAACCAGTGCTAGTCATTAATATTTGCACTGTGTTGATAATGCAGGATAGAGGACGACAGATTGATCGGTTTTGCAGATTAATTGGCACTGATAACTGGAAATATCGGTTATATGCAAAAATCTATCGTTTTTCCTGGTTGCGTCTGTTGAGGGAGCGGCTAATGGTCCACTTTCATTATGCAGTACGCGAGCGGCCTCTGGAAGCAAAACCAAAAGTTTCACTGACAAATTTCATTGTGTTGTTTCAAGTGGGTTTTTTAAATTAATTTTCTTTTGGAGAATTAATTTTTGGAAGTCTGTTTTTATTCATTATTTGTAGTGTTATGCTTTTTGGTTCAGTTTGGATGTATATATTTTATTTACGTTAATATTTATTCATAGTTAATATATTAATATCTATTTAATTTAAAAAATGTACAGTACATTTCCATGGTACAGTCAATACTGTTTATATTTGTAATAAAGTTCTGCAATATTTTTACTTTGAGTGGTATGGTTTCTGTTTCCCAGTGAGCATCGGGCACAAGGCGGGGTACACCCTGAACAGAGTGCCACTCCATCTCAGGGCACAATCACATACACACCCATTCATACACTACGGACACTTTAGACATGCCCGATGCTCACTGGGATAGGCTCCAGGTTCCCCCGCGACCCTGAAAAAGGAGTAAGTGGTAGAAGATGGATGGATGGATGGATGGTTTCTGTTTCAATCTGAAAAGCTATCGGTTGATCGATCAGTTATCAGCAGGTACCGCCCAACTTAGTTATCGGTAAAATCCACTACCGGTCCAGCTCTAATGCAGGATAAGAACATGTAATTGGCATTGATATCAGAATTAATTAATTTTGAGTACTGACACAGCTTGTTACACTTGCTAGTACAAGTACAAAGAATCATGTCAACTATATGAATGTCCAAAATAACGGAACACCAAATAAATAACTAAAGCAAACCAAGCAAATGATATGAGACAAATGTAAGATGTTAAAAAAAAAGAAAGAAAAATAAAAAACTGATTAGAAAGGATACAGTCAGCATGCTGACCACCAGGCTGAAGATTCTGCTCAATTTCCTCCAGCAGGTCGAAGTCGGCCATCATCAAATGTCGTTGTACGCAGATATTCTGGTACTGGTCGTCTCCAGCAAGTGGATTCTTGGTGTCGTCCGTTCCAAACAGAACCAGGCCCAACTCGTTTTTGTTTTCAGCAAAGACCTAAAATTATGGTAATTTCATGACCAGACTGTGAGTGACTGTGAACCGATTAATATTTTATAGTGTTAAAATAAAGCGACATACCTGGCGCTGGATGAATTTCTGAATGATCTTCTTAGCTTGTTCGAATGGGGCTTCTTCTCCAGGGGCTGAATTACTCATAGAGAAGCCCACATCCATGCAAAGCACCATAGCTGTCTGCAGAGAGAGAGAGAGTGAGAGAGAGAGATAGAGATAGCGAGAGAGAGAGAGAGAGAGAGAGAGAAGAGAAAGAGAGAGAGAGAAAAATTAAGAGAGAGAGACTTCTATGAAAAAAACTTCGAGGTTGGATGAATACAGTGACATTCATTATCTTACTAACGTTAAACACTATCTCAGCAGATTCATGTAATGGGAAACAGATTCTAAATACACATACATACTTTGTACACATTTTGTTACTTTTGACTGTTTAGTGGCATTTTTGTTTTTATCGTATTCAACGTTACTCCATCTTAAAACTTCACTCAGACAAGTCCGGACATGTAGCTAATTGTTTCTGCAAACTTTTATACCATTATCGTACAAATCAAACAGCATGTATACAAACACGTATTGGTCTACTTAATATCTCACCTCTATCTCAATATTTATTTATATATATATATATATATATATATATATATATATATATATATATATATATATATATATATATATATATATATATATATATATATATATATATATATATTAAGAAAATTTATACCTTGGCTGCTCGCGCCATGTCGATGGTCTCACACTGTTATGGGTCCGGAAGGAACATACAGGCACGACACAAGTCGTTCCGACCGAAATGGTTCCGGACGCCATTCAAGCGCAGACACATTTGGAGTTTGTGAAGCCCTTGATGGTCATGTTATGACGCACATTCATTATGTGGCTCACTGGTGAATTATGTTAAGAGGTAATCAGAATGTTCATTCATTCATTTTCTGTAACTGCTTTATCCTGGTCAGGGTTATGGTGGATATAGAGCTTATCCTGCAAACACTGAGGGTGAGGCGGGTGTGTGAGGACACATAATGAAAGTAGCCATAGTCAATACACTTAAATTTACACTGGCTGTGTTGCTATTTTTGTACTACATAATCAGGCATGGTATGTCATGAGCATAAAACTATACGATAAAATCTGTTCATTCATCTTCAGGGGCAGGGTCGCAGTGGATCCAGCGTCTATACTGGGAACACTGGGTGTAAGGTGGGAATTTACCCTGGATGGGGTGCCAGTACTTCAATGGGGAACTTGCTATACTGGCATTCAGGCGTTCACACACTCATTTAGAGTAACCAATCCACTTTCTGGCATTTTTGGTGGGGGTGGGGGGCTTTAGAGGAGGTGGTTGGAAAAATGGAGAATCTAGAGAAAACCTTCCATGAAGGTGAAGAAAACATGTTAAACTCACAGCTCAGGATCGAACCAGTTGACCTGGAGATGTGAGACAACAGTGGTACCTGCTGTGTCTCCATGCCGCCCTAAAACAACACTGAAATACACAACTATAACCTGCTAACAATAACAGTAAGGTATTTAATTAGTGAATTAAATAGAATACACGACTACTATCAAAGCTGCTATCTGTAAAGTAAGACAATATATGCAGTCCATACAACATTTTCAATATACAGTAGGGGGAGAGTGGGGCAAGAGGAGACATTTTTTAAACTTATTTAATTACCTCAAGATAAGGGAAAATGAGGAAGAATTACAATGAAAATATCTATCTATGTAATTTCAGGATGTTTTGACAAAGGGTTCTAAAAATTATGGCTTTTTATACAAAAAAAAGTGTTCCTGTGGCTCAATTCACGTCTGGTTCACTTCTCTCATCCTCAGAGGTCTCATACTGAAATACTGAGATTTTTTAAATTATTATTATTTCCACCATACATTCTCAATCAAACTGAGATCCAGACTGTCTGCTGGCCATGTCATTAAGTTGATATGCCTTTCCTGAAGAAATGCTTTAACACTCTTTGCTCTGTGGCAAGGTGCATTATCATCACCACCAAACCCATTTTCTCGCTATGGAATGAGAAAAGTGTCCAAAATTTCAATGTACACCTGTGCACTGACTGTTGAGGTCTCCCCTGGTCGTTTACCTGACATGAAACCCGATATCATAATTGACTGGGGAAATGTGATTGTCTTCTTCAGGCTGTAATCTTTATATGTTTCATTAAAACGGCACCGGATAAAACTTCCAGCATCATTTCCTTGGCCAATGCAGATTCATGATTCATCACTGAATATCACTTTCATCTGATCATCCACATTCCATGACTTCTTCTCTTTAGCCCACTGTAACCTTTTCTTCTGTTTAAGTGTTAGTGCTGATTTTCGTAGGGCTTTTCCATACGTAAAACCCATTTCATTCAGCTGATTTCTTACAGCTCGGTCACAAACATTGATTCCTGTTCCACCCCATTGGTTTTTCATTTATAAAAAAAGTCAGGTGAACAAGTGTGGTGATTCCATAATTTTTTGCAAGGGGTAGTAAACAAAGTCAATATCTGGGTTACAACCCTTTGTATTTTACAAATGCATCAGTAATCTCAGGTACAATGTGGAAATTGACTGGCAAGTTTTACTAAACATCTTGGAGAATCTGCCTTGGTTCTTCTGGAGAATATGTCACACTTGCTTCTGTTTTTGCAGGCATGACCTTTCTTTACCGACATACAAACTAAGAGAAACTAATGCAGAAGTCATAAAATAAACATCCATCCATTTTTGGTACTGCGGGTCCCCACTGTAGAACTATCCCAGGGAATTTGGGGCCTGAGGCAGGGTATACCCTGGACAGGGGCCAGCCTATTGCAAGCATAATCATACACAAATTACCACACTACAGACAATTTGCAAATGATAGTCAGCCTACAATGCGTAACTTTGGACTGGGGGAGGAAACCAGAGTGCCCAGAGGAAACCTCTGAAGTGCAGGAAGAACAAGTAAACTCCACAGGTGAGATTCAAACCCCCAACCGTGGAGGTGCGAAACAAATGTGCTTCGTGCTATCTATTAAGCCACCATTACCCCCCCCCCCATAAATCTATAACAAAAATAGTGTGGCCAAGATTTTTGCACAATACTGTATGTGCAGGCAAGTTTCATGTATAAACACAGCTTCAGTAACAACAGCACTACAGCCCTGTCTTCATAAGCAAATCAACGGAAAGCAGATATGCAAATATGACTTGTTTGTTATGCATGACCTTATGTTCCTAGAAAAACCCTAAGAGAGCCATGGAGTATCAGACCTAGACTGGGATTGTCAAAAGGATGGAAAAGACAGAGATTATGCGAGTTAAATACAGTGTAGAGCCACATATTCAAGTTTATGCAAAGGTATAAATTTTATTTCAATTGAGTTCATTTTATATTGTATACTTTCAATGCATGCACAACTGTCAGTTTGTGACAAGAAAACTGATTACAATAATTACCAGAATTTTTTTTGTCTTGTTTATACTGTATCTAATTAGAGTAAGTGTAACTCATACCTTCATGGTTTTATTTATTTTATTTCTTAAAAAGCAAAAAGACTATTTTAAAAAAGACAAAATCTGTGAAAAAAAGAATTTTAGCATATTTGAAAATATTTAAAAATACATGAATCACCAGTCATTAAAAAAAAATACTTACTGAACAATATTCTTTTAACTGTGGTGAGCAGTACAGCACAAAGTTTTATTGAAAATTCACTATTATAAATATTTTTTCTTTATTTTCAGTTGTAGTCTTGGAAAAGCTCTCCTGGCACCAACTGTTAATTATCCAGACACAATCTGTTCAAATAAATAGAGTAAAAATAAATAGCATAAATATATGAGTAAAAAAAGGAAAAAATTTAAATTGCCTGTGGAACAAAAATAATGGCAAAGAGTCTTGAATAAAAATTTAGCAAGAAAAGGCGAAATGAACCCAAATAAAGTATTTCACATAAGCTCATTACTTCGTTTTGTTACGTGGTGTATACTGACATGGATACATTACACAAGCAATAATAAGACCCATATACTGTATGTAATCACACTCAAACAATACAACTATGACTAATCAACCAGCACAGATGTACTCAGTGACCATCATTTCTTCAAGTAGGGTATGTTACTAGTTCAAAATTGCATTGTTATTTCTGATACAACATTTCAACCAGTCACTGCCTCTAACATCATCAGTGGGATCCTGTGGGACTAAAAAGTTGCAGGAGGCGGCAATTGTAACTAGCGCTGGCCAAGTGCATCTTTAACAGGCGTTGGCCAAGTGCATCTGTAACCAGTGTTAGCCAAGTGCATCTGTAACCAACGTTAGCTGAGCCCTCCAAAAAGAAACTATTATGTATTGTTAAGCATCAGATTTTAGTCAGTTGAACGCCTTGAAAATATTAAACAGAACCTTAGTAAACCTTGCACTACTCTCTATCTACTTGATAACTTGATAGTATGGCTTCCATCTGGAAATCTCCAGAAGAGAAGAATTTGTAACACTAGCCATGTTTAGCTGCAATCAAGAATTTAAGCCCAAACAGGCCTCCAATGCTTGAAAAGTCCTTTAAAAATGACCTAAAACAAATAAATAAATGAAATAAATAAATAAATAAACAACCCTAATTTAATAAAATACTGAAACAGCACCAATTTCATGTTCTATTAAATGAGGAGACTAGATACTTGCCATTCTTATTTGGCTAATTTACTGACGTAATTATTGCAGTTCCACATGGTGAACATTATAGCAAGCTAAGCACAAACTACTAATTGTACACCTTTGGGATTAAAAGGTTGACTGCAGCTAAATATAGTCAGTGTTTCAAACATTTCAACAACTGAACAATTTTGCATCATTTTATGAGATGATATTCCTAGCTACACAATAACCTTGTTATCTGGAAGCTCACAGGTGCATTCAGGACTCAGGTGGGGGAGAATCCAGAAGCGCAAACTAATGACATCAAATAGCAGTGATGGGTCAAGTGGAATGTTGTCCCAGGACCAGCAAATAGATGTTAATCCATGAACCATTTTTACTCTAAGAAACCCAATTCAGAGTACAGCTCTCACACAGAGGAAGTCTGGACGCTCTCGCCAGGACCTCTTCCCTGTAGACTCCCTGAAATTGTGTCCGAGTCGAGTAATTCTACAATGCTGTATGGAGAGCAGTCCTCCAGGCCCAGCTTCCCGCAGGCCCAGCCACAGAATCCTTTTTCTAGATCCCTAACTGAGAACCACCACTCACTGAACACCCAGGACATCTGCACTACCGCCGAGTACAGCCCTACAGACAACGACACAGCCATAATGAGCAGTGGGTAGGAAATGATGAGAAAGGGGCACACTGTGATTTTGTGCCAGAACGTCCGCTCCTCGTTGTACACTAGGAACACGTTATACCAGGTGAGTGTGCCGTAGTAAAATGAGGTGATGAAGGAGAGCAGGAAGATGACAGGAGCACACGAGAGACTCCACAGCACCACATGAGGACCCTGATCTAAGCCAAAGCCACACGAGCGCTTTGCTCCTCCTGCCGCTGCTTCACACTCAGCATCCAGACGCTCTTTGGATTTGGCCATTTCACGGAGCTCCTTCTCGGTCAGTGTGACGTGAATGTCCACCATCTGGCCTTTCTTCTTCCCGCGTGTGATGGTGCCGGTTAACGTCACATAGCGGCTGTCTGGGGGTAGATTCCAGCCTGCTGGAAATAAAGAGTGAGTAAATAGCATTACGGATTTGTTAAGGCGAATTACACCACTGTGTTGTTGAATTGGTGTTCTGATTGGTGTTGATTCATTTTCTATAACAGCAGCTCTGACAATAGTTTTTTTTTAAATCATAGTCTTTTTATTTTCATAATACAACCGATAATAATAATAATAATAATAGTAGAAACCAATAAGACAAAAGCAGCACCATTGCTCAAACAGAGCTCCCCATCCCCACTGAACCATTGTTTCATATAATCTTATACATATTGTAAAATGGAACTGTAAAAGCTCTCCTTTCAAATTTAGATGAAATCAGATGAAAGAATTTTTGTGAGAAGAGAAAAAAAATGAACTAAAGTAACAGTAGTAGAATAAAATATTCTATTCTATAACATGTACTTCTGGTGTCACAGGGCCAAATAATATATTAAATAAAACCAAGGAGGAAAGAAGGAAAAACCACATAAAGCAAAAAGATTTCAGTTGGATCCAGGTCACCACCGGCTGCCAAATGAAAAAATTTGACTACAGCCTTCCGTGGACTACGAAATCTTCTCTAGTGTAAGATGAAACATGAGAACTGGTGGATAGGTGGAGATCTGTCCTTCCATTTAAGCAATATTAGAGTCTAGCTAGTAGAGATATTTTTAGCATTGTTATCTAAGCAAAGTTCTGGTAATGTTGAACCAAATAACACTAGAATGGGGGAAGGGTTAATGGATAACTACTGAAGGAAAATTAAATATTGATTGCCGGTAGTTAACCAGTTTTGGACACAATCAAAACATGGGTGTATGATTAGCTATCCCAACTCCACACCCATCACACAAGGAGTCTACATTTGGGGAGATTTTTTTTTACTAATTTTCCTTTTGTCCAGTACAGGCGGTGGACTACTTTCAATTGCATAATTGTAGGTCGTAAACACATTGAGCTTGAACGGATCTTATTTAGAATATCATGCCATATTTCCTCTGTGAGTTCATTGTGAGTTAAGTTCACTTTCCCATTGTTGCTTCGGTTTTGTTAAACATTTAACTAATTAGAGTATATCATGCCAATATTATTTTTAGAAAGTGGGTTTATTTTCAAGATCAAGTAGTGAATTGGTAGGTAATGTTGAAAGTGAGCAGTGTTTGATGTTATAAAGCTGCGGACCTGTAGGCATCTAAAAGAAATATTATTTAGAATATTGTATTTTGTTCTTATTTGCTGAAACTACATTAGATCATTCTCACTATATAGTGTGACAAGTCAATTTTCTATCCAGAGATTAAAAGCAGAATCTAGAGTAGAGGGGGTGAACATATGATTTCTCATGACAGGACCATACAATTTTTTTAATCATTTTATCTTTGGTATTGCGAACAGCATACATTTTTGTAAAAGGTGTGTATTTTTATTGGAATTTTAATACTTTTCACCCTCATTTGCTTTCATAAATCTATTTTAAACTAGTTACACAAAATAGTTACACTCAGGAACTTAAGGCCAAAACTGTCCCCATTGAAACCCATTCAAACTGCAATAGTTAATCCGTGTGACGTTTAAGCAGAAAATCACTCATTCTGTGTTAATAGGCTTTTATTTTGTTGACAAGGTTTCAAAACATTGAATATTGAAAACATTCTCTGAAATGTGTAGTATTTTCTGGGAGTCTGGGAATATGGAAATTGTGTGTAAATTGCAAGGGCCCAGCCTCCCTAGCTCTACGTAGGACATCGATACAGTCCTGGTAGTTTGGCCACAACAACCCGAGGTTTACCACCTTGCCTCGGCTGAAGACCACGTTGTGATCTGTCGACAAGCACTTCCCTATCCATGTCTAAAACTTCTTTTAGTAGCTTTGAGACTTAAGCTCAAGAGCCTGAACCTGGCCCCTCTGCCACATTCAATATAAGAATATTTGACCTGCTCTCCATGTCAATAATTCTCTCCTGTAGACCAGCAACAGCTGTTTCGAGTTTACGCACAGAAGCTGTTAACGAAGTCACATCGTCCGAACACGCATAGAGTCCGTGTTCCATATGTGTTACTGTCTTTTTCATAGTTTCCAGATCCGAGCGCAGTAATGCGATGTTGCCGACAAACTACGTTTTAACGGCGTGCAATTCAGTTCTGATCCTGTCGAGTTCGTCAGCAAGGACGGTTTTCAGCTTTGCCCTGAGTATCGTAGGGATATCTTTCTTCAGCATTGACAGAATTTCTGCCTTCATATCCGAGATTTCCGTTTGCTTCTCCGGTGATTTCTGGTTACTGCCAGGCCTAATAGCAATGCTCCTTCCCGTGTATGTGTATTGTCGCAGTTTTTTTTGCCATTTACGTGTCACGGTAACAAAAAAAAGTTATGTAAAAGCGAGACACACAAAACAAGTAATGTTTTATTCCATAATTCAAATCATAGCATGCCAAAAATATTTTATCGAAATTACAAACCCGACCTACTCCATACCTGCTCACTGCCTGACAATAGTTCGAAAGTAGTTATATTAACGCACTGATTCTCAGTCCGTACAGGATTTCGCGGAGGTTTTTTTGTGATTGTTGCGGCCAAAAATGCTTCATTTCACTGCAGCTTTTTTCAAAACTTGGAGTTTATTGAGCTTTTTTGCAGAAAACTACTCAAATAGGGCTGAATGTTCATTGTGATGACGTCACATGATGCATCTTGGCCCAAATCTGCAAAATCCTGGAGGGAATAGATTATAAAACATTATCATTTCTATAACAACTTACACAGGAACTTGTATGGCAGATGTTCCACACACACACTAATGTGTGCAATCGTTAAAATAATAAAGTTTTCTGCAAGATGTTTTTAAAAAGGAGTCTTTAGTTTGCTTTCCTTTTAGTCTTGCTTTGTACCAGTCAAAGGTCTTCTGCTATGGCATAATACGTCAGGATTTTTCACTTTGCAGGTTTTCAGTAAAAGTTTTTTTTTTTTTGTCTTTTTAACTTCGAGAGGGGAAAAAAAAAAAGAAGAGAGAAACTACTGTGCGGGAACAAGTGGTTATCAGTGCCATAGCGCAAGTAAATCCTTATTTATCTTAGCCTTAATAGTTATAAAGTAGTAATGTGTTCTGATTTGTGCCAGGTATGTTGCGCTTTGCCATCTTACAGCCAAAGGAACCATCTGGGATTCTCAAGACTCCGCATTCATATTTCATAAACATGCAAATTTGGGATTTCTGTCTATTTTGAGATGACTAATCAAGGTAAAGTATCAAGTGAGCAGTGTATTCATAACAACAGATCAGGAATGAATCCAGGAGTGCGCCTAGTATATATATGTGTGTGTGTGTATATATACACGTTTATATTTGTGTTGCATAATTTTTTTTTGCATATATATATAAAAAATATATATATTTATCCAACACCTATCACACATGTGAAAAACTAATTGCCCCCTTAAACTTAAAAACTGATTGTGCCACCTTTAATAACAATAACTGCAAACACTTCTGAAAACTGGAGATCAGTCTTTCACAGCACTGTGTTGGAATTTTGGCCCACTCTTCTATCCGGAACTGCTTTAGTTCAGCCACACTGGAGGATTTTCAATCATGAACTGCCTGTTTAACCCTCTTACCCTGTAAGGCCGAAAAACCGGCTTTTTGCCCGTCTTTGATCTATTCCTGTAAGGATGATATACCGGCTTGGTCGTCTATGCCAAATCCCCATAAGGCCGATATAGAGGCTCTACAGTGTAAATGTTATCCCCATAAGGCCGGTATACCGGCATTACTCTGCTATGATTCCTTACTTATTTAATTATTATTTTTTTGACCCGGAAGGTTGATGACGTCACGACGTGATTACGACATTCCGCTGTCATTACAATGAAGATGATCCAAGCGTGCATATTGGTGTAGTAGTATTAGCATTTTTAGTATTGCCAAAGCGAAGAGCTAATCGTGTTCCAGCTAAGGTTACATCTACAGTGAACACAGGTACATTTAAAACAGTGAAAAAAAAAGAAAACATACACAGTCACACAGGCGAGAGCAAGGATTCTAGATAGTGTCAGCAGTGAAAGTTCAGGCGATGTTGAAACCGAAACTGACAGTGACGCAAACTCTCCTGATTCAGACCCTGATCCGTCTTCATCTTCAGCATCAACCAGTGCGATTGACACTGCAGGGGTTTGGAGTCATAACGTGACCATTTCTGTGCATTCGTGAAAACAGAACCTGCTGATCTGATTATCACCAGAAAGTTGACTTTTGGTGCTAAAATGCATTTATTTATTTATTATTTACTTGAATTTATTCAAAGGCATTGACTATGCTGATGCGCGTATGGTACTTTTAAATGAGTAGAAGGATTTTAGCTAGCATTTTTTGTAATTTCTCAAGTTAAGAATTGTGCTCCAAGTGGAGTAAAAACACTGAACTGCTTAATTTTCAAAGTAATATTACACAAATACATTATTATAAGTTGTTTCAAGGCCTAAAAATGTTACAATTAAAATGTTGATTTTGGGGCCAATTTTGGCGTGCTGTTTCTATGGGGAATATAGGGTTGTAGGACATAATACTGTGGGAACTAAGGGGTAAGAGGGTTAAGGTCCTGCCACAGCATCTCAATTAGTTCAACTTTTGCTTTTTTGAGCCATTCAGAAGTGCACTTTCTCCTGTGCTTTGGATCTCTGTCTTGATTCATAATCCAGTTGCGTTTGAGTTTCAATTTACACACTGAAGACCGGACATACTCTTTCAAGATTTTCAGGTAGAGAGCAGAATTCATGTTTCCCTCAGTTATTGAAAGTTGCCCAGGCCCTGAAGCAGCAAAGCATCCCCACACCATGACAGTGCCACCACCATGTTTGACCGTAGGTATGATGTACTTTTTGTGGAGTACTGTGTTTGGTTTACGCCAGATGTGACGGGGCCCCTGTCTTACAAACAGTTCCACTTTCAACTCATCCATCCACAGAACATTCTCCCAAAAGGCTTGATCATCAAGGTGTGTTTTGGCCAAATTCAGACTTGAATGTTCTTCTGGGTTAGCAGTGGTTTTCATCTCGCCACTTTTTCATAGATTACATTTTTGCCCAATGTCTTTCTGATAGTGGAGTCATGAACAGTGACTTTTATCGATGGAAGAGAGGCCTGTAGGTCCTTTGATGTAGTCCTTGGCTCTATTGTGACTTCCTGGATGAGTAGTAGCTGTGCTCTTGGAGGAATTTTGGATGGTCGGCCATGTCTGTGTAGAGTTTATGCATTTGGAGATAATGCCTGTCACTGTTGTCCTTTGGAGTCCCAGCTCCTTTAAAATAGTTTTGTAACCCTTCCCAGACTGATGTATTTCAAATCACCTTCTTCCTCATCCTTTCTGGAATTTCTTTCAACTTTGGCAGTGTGTGTTACTGGGTAAGACCTTTTAACCAACTTCATGCTGTAGAAAAGGTTCTATTTAAGTGTTGATTTGATTGAACAGGGTTTGCAGTAATCAGGCCTGGTTGTGTCTAGTCCAGCTGAACCCCATTATAAATGCAATTTCATAGATTTGGAGAATTAGTAACTACGGGGACAGATACATTTTCACGCAGGCCCAGTTGGTATTGGATAACCTTTTTTCTTCAATCATTTACAAACTGTACTTTGTGTTTTCTCAGGTTACCTTTGTTTTATCTTAGATTTTGTTTTCATTTCTGAAACAATTTAGTACGAGACGTACAAAAACAGAAGAAATCAGCAAATACTTTTTCACAACACTGTAGATATTTTTAGAGAAATCTAGTTTCAACCAATATGAACAAATCACAAAATAAGCCCTATGATTTTGGAATGCAACGTTTCAAAGAATGTACTGCAAAATAGTGATATATATATATATATATATATATATATATATATATATATAGAGTCTGGGAGGTGCTGTCCACTGGAAATCACATTATGATGGATTTACTCATCATGTGCATTTTCATTAATGATTAACAAAAAACTATAGTCAATTGGCTATATTTTTTATTAGATATAAATGTTTAATGTATACTTAATATATATGACAACAAAATAATTATATAGTAATCTATATAAAAAAAATTGTCATAAAATCCATACTCAAATACTGGCACACCCTGACTACACATCCAGAAAAATACACTCTTTGCAGTTGGATGAAATATTGCCTATGATGACAAATTATATAATGTAAGACCACAGAAGCATCACCTGTCACATTCAGCAGAAAAATCCTGCTCTACAGAAATATAGTGTTTGCAGTGTGTGAAAATATGCCAAGGCAAGTTACCTTCCCCCGTTGGGGTTGTAAGAAATTTAGCCCCTTCCTCCGAGTTTCTCTCTGTGACTTCCACGTCTCCACTTCGCTCATCTCCATCAGTCCTCTCAGTGTCGGACCGGTACACAATGATCGATTCGGGCCGTGGCTCCTTCTTCCTGCGCTTCCTGCGGGTACTCGTCCCGCTGGTTCCTTCCTCCGCTGGAGCTGTGGATGTGTCTGACTGTATGGATGATGGCTGGGGGCTCTCTGATCCAGACTGCTCCACCTGCTCCATGCTGCACTGTCGAGTCACTCCTGTGTGTTAACAAACCTCTGCAGGAGCAGATGTATGCGGGAGAGCGAATGGCCTCAGGCAGATTGCTGTTCACTTTCAAGCATGGTCATCCTGAGAAAGTAACAGAAGACATGGGATCATCCCCTTATAGAAAACACAGTGTAGTAAAGATGCATACATATTTGTAATCTAAACACTTTTAGTGTATAAAAAAAAACAACAAAAAAAAACAATGGAAAATAACGTAAGAAATAATAGAAGAATAATAAATAAGATAATAAAATAAATATATTAAAAATAACAAAAAAAATGGAGTATAATGAAAGATTGCAGCACGGATATTAAGCATGTTAGGTCGAACTAATTAAATTACAAGTAGAACCAAGTTACACCAATTCCACTGTTAGAAAGTATATCTGGAACATGTGGTGCATCAATGGTGCAGTGTGTCACATTGCCATCTCAACACTAGGGTGCCCAATTTGGTCCTGAGCTCAGGTAATTGTCTACATGGAGTTTCACCTGGTTTTCCTGTAGGTTCTCAGAAACATGCCAGTAGGTGATGGATTGGGTTTGATAAATTGCCCTAGGTCTGAATGTATATGGGCATGGTACACTGTGACTGACTGGAAAGAATCCCACCTAACACCCAGTATTTGGTTATACACTATAGTGGATATAAAAAGTCTATACACCCCAGTTAAAATAGCAAGCTTTTGCGATGTAAACAAATTAAAGATAAATCGTGTCAGATCATCTTCCACCCTCGATGTGAAATTATAACATAAAAAATTAAGTGGAAAAACAATCAAACTTTTTAGGGGAAAATACAAAAAACAACAACAATATAATCACCTGGTTGCATAAATGTGCACACCCCTAAACTAATACTTTGTTGAAGTACCTTTTGATTTTATTAGACCACTCAGTCTTTCTGGGTAAGAGTCTATCATCAAGGCACAACTTGACTTGGTAATATTTTCCCTCTCTTTTTCTAGATCCATCAGATCAGATTTTTATGCAGAAATACAGGAAATTCTAAAGGGTTCACAGACTTTAATGTACCACTGTATGCTGATGCTTCATCCCGACACTCTTCTTCTGCTTTGTCTCCCTCACCCTCCAGAATCATCCTGATACTCGATTTCAGCTTGGCGCTTTCTGCATTTATGACTCACCATGTGCTGCTGTACATGGTCCCACGTGGATAATGTAAAGATCCACGCTTCCCAAAAACAGTTACCGCCCAAGTCTCAGCCTTTCTTCAACGGATAACCTCACGTGGATACTGTAGACTTGTACCTAAGGACTGCTGCTGGAATCATAAAGACTGCCCTGTGCTCCTCTCAGGACTGTTATTCACAACATACTAACACCGAACATCTCTTCGACACACTCAGTACTGCTTGGATTTACTCTTCTACACCTGTAAACGGTAATGATTTAGAACCGAGTGGCACAGAGAAGAGGACGGGTTTCCTTTTGAGTCCGGTTTCTTCCTCGTACTGTCTCAGGAGGTGTTTCCATGCCGCTGCTACATCTGGTTCGCTCATTGCGGATCTCCATCCAGATTTTTGTGAAGCTGCCTTGCGACGATGTCTATTGTTAAATGTGATTAAACGGTCATAATAACAGCAATAGATTTATGCATGGGTAAAAGAAAACAGGTGTCATAAAATGTATGTATATACATACATACACACACATATACATATATATATATACACACATTATATATATGTATGTATGTGTATATTTCAGTAGTGCAGTATTGAGTTTAAAGCTGTGGGAGGGTGTCTGCAAATGCATTAAGTTCAGCTCAGCATAATGGAAGTTTCTGTGTGTGCCGACACCCTTTTCTGTCTAATGGACTTCACCATCTATTGTTTCAAAAGCAAAGAGGCTACAGGAAAGAAAGCACAAAAACGGCCAGCAGAATGGGACAATAATATGCTCATGCATATGAGATTTCTGATGCAGATGTAAACAGTGCACTTGAGCTGCCATGATGCCTTGCATTTGGGGATTTATTTCCAGAATAGCCGCTTGGTGTGGTGGTGGTGTTTTTTTTTTTTTTCTCTCTCTCTCTCCAGCTGATCCCATCCGCTTAAATCACACCCCACTACCACGGATCCACTAAACACCGAGTCGCGAGCCCAAACAACTCCAAAACAACAAAAAAAAGCATAATCTTACCCGCACACACACGAGAGAACGATTCCGCTGACAAGGTGCAGATCCAGACTGACATTAGATTTCATTTCATTTTCATTGTAATCGAAAACCGCCATGCAGATGCGCCTCGGCTCCAGCACAGACTTAACCCCGCCCACCGATCCAGCAAAACTCCGTCCCGGCCGGCCAATAGGACTCGTCTTTACTTCAGCATATATTTAACCAGGCCCATGGATTTCCCCCTCCGCCGTCACACCCAATAAGAGCGGGACTGAATTCCAAACAGCAGTCCTCTTAGACAGGAAGTGCACTAGATAAGGCGTAAAAAACACTGTTGAACACTTACTATAGTGTGCCTATTGAGGATGTATGGCGGCGTTTGGGATACAGCTATTCATATTTTAAATAAAGAAATCTCTCTCTCTCTATTTTTTTAAATTATTATTATTTTTGATTACAGTTAATGAATATGAAATATTCATAGTTTATAAACAAAAAATGTATAAACATTTAAATAAAACGAAAAATTTACAAAATTTATTTCAGGATTATTTCTAGAAACTACGTGTGTTGTGGGATATTCTAATTCTTATTAGTGTATAGAGATGGAGCATTAAACATTTTGACACTGAATGTGTTTCCATGTGATTTGGCTTCCCTTTAATACAGACCTTGTGCACGTTCATTTCCTTATATGGGCATTTAAACTACACTCAATCATACTGATATGCCAACGTCTTTGGAAACAGTTTATTATTATAATTATTAGTAGTATACTACTCAGTACATTCTTAAGTTAATGCCAATTGGATACAATATTAATATTAATAAACTATTAGTGAATTAAGTTTTATAGCTCGAGTTATACACCTTTATTGACGATGCGCGCGAGGGCTAAGTTTTGCTATCAGAATTAGCCTGAGTACTTCCGGTGAGGGAATATCCGACCGTTAGCAGGGTAATAAAAATAAAAATCGATATTTAACGGCATTAGATAATAATTGATCATTTAAGGTGAGATATCTCCATAAATTTCCGATGTCTAAGTATAAAAATCTCGAGAAGTGATTTAGAATGAAAGTGTATTTGTTATCTAAAAGGAGCTAGCATGCTAAGTTGTACTTGTGGACTTCCTTTTCAGACCACAATGGACGATCAGACCGATTTGGACAACCTTTTGCTGCAGTTAGGTGAATCTCTTAGCTCCCTTAGCTTCGAGAAGCAAAAAGACTGTTTAAGATGTGCTCACAGAAAAGATGGTGTTATAGAATAATGTGATATACACTCTAGAGCCAGAAGTATGTGGACACTCGACCATCACACCCCATATGTAGGCAGTTGTAGGATGTCTTTGTATGTCTTATCTTTATCTCTGTAACGTTATGATTTCCCTTTACTGAAACGAAGGGGCTGCAAACCTGTTCCAGCATGACCGAACCCCTGTGCACTAAGCAAGGTCCGTGAAGACATGGTATGGAAGAACTCGAGTGTCACAGAGCCCTGACTGAACCTGTGTGCCAGGCCTCCTCACCTAACATCAGCACCTGACCTCACTCATGTTCTGAATAAGCACAAATCCCCACAACCATGATCCAAAATTTAGTGGAAAGCCTTTCCAGAAAAGTGGAGGTTATTATAATAATGAGTCTTTATTGAGTCTTTTCTTCGCAATCACAGCCTGTCAGGAAGCTGGGGTCAGAGCACAGGGTCAGCCATGATGCAGTGCCCCTGGAGCAGAAGGGGTTAAGAGCCTTGGATAAGGACCAAACAGCAGCAGTGCCAGAGCCTTAACCGCTAAGCCACCACTGCCCACCATAACAGCAAAGGGGAAATGAATCTGGAATGGCATGTTAAAAAAAAGCACATATGGCGTGATGGTGGGAGCACGGTGGCTTAGTGGTTAGCCTCACACCTCCAGGGCCTGGGGTTCGAGTCCCACCATGTGTGTGCGGAGTTTGCATGTTCTCCCCGTGCTGGGGGGGGTTTCCTCTGGGTACTTCGGTTTCCTCCCCCAGTCCAAAGACATGCATGGTAGGCTGATTGGCGTGTCTAAAGTGTTCGTAGTGTATGAATGGGTGTGTGAGTGTGTATGTGATTGTGCCCTGCGATGGACTGGCACCCTGTCCAGGGTGTACCCCGCCTTGTGCTCAATGCTCCCTGGGATAGGCTCCAGGTTCCCCGTGACCCTAAAAGTTGTAGAAGATGGATGGATGGATGGATGAATGGGCGTGATGGTCAGGTGTCCAAAAAACAAACAAACTGTTGACCATATATTGCATGTTGTGGTTATTCAATTATTATACAGGAAAATACTTTGACACAAAGTCATGTCATTGACCATATACATTTAGGCTAGTTAATATTCTGTTGACCACACATTAGAAATGAACAATCCTCATTTTTATTTTAACATCTTTAACAGCTTTAGAGACTCGAGAATTAGCCCAGAAGAAGGTGGACCTAACACAACAAATTCAAAGTGAGTATTCCAGGCATAGTTTAGCTTATCAGATATATATATATATATATATATATATATATATATATATATATATATATATATATATATATATATATATATATATATATATATATATAAATATAAGTTCTTTCCAAAATGTCTCAATACAGTTTGTAAAGAGGACATACAAGAAAAGAAGAAATGCATTGCGGAAACTCATAAGACAATAAAGAAACTAGATGAGGACATTCAGCGAAAACAAAACACCGTCAACTGCTACAAAGGAAATGTGAAAAGGTATGTTTAAAGCAAAATAGTCTAACTAATGATCATATTCGTACTTTTCAATTCTTCTAGACTGTATGTTAGAGTTAATTTTTGAACATTGTAGTTTTTCACCACAGTTAAAAGGCAACCTCTTTGAATGTTTTTGTGATTCCCAGTCTTCGTGGAACAAGCGATCTTCTTCTTCAGTATGAGAAGATGCTGGAAGCTGAGCTTGAAAGGAGGCAGGAGAACTATAATGAAGACATGTATGAATATCATTTCACCGTGAACACAGAATTGTCTTTCACAGTACTGACAGCTGTGTGGATCAACACAAAAGTGCTCTCTTTTCCCCCCTGAAGGAAGACGTTTCAAGAAAGAATGGAAAACTACTGGAAAATATTTCAGCAGTATAAAGAGGAGTATTTGCAGAATCCTCTAGCCACAAAGCTCCTAAAGATTCAGGCTGAGAATGAAGAAATTGAGAAAAGAATCCGAGCCAAAGAAGAGGAAATGAATGCAAAAGAGAAAGAGTTGAAAGCTCTGCAAGGTAATTCATCAGCCCGATATCAGAATATCTGGATATGTGTATTCTATAATCTACATTTGTTCTGTTTTTTTTTTCTTTCTTGCAGCGGACCATGAGACGTGTGACAGGTAAATGTATAGTTACTGCAGTTTATGCTTGTTTATAAAATATAACACCATCCCTAGCCATGAGTTTGTCCTCAGTGTTCAGAAACATCTTGAATCAACTGAACAACAAGCACCGCCATCTGAGAGTGACGCTCAGTCTGAAGTAGATATGACATCTCATCAAGATTCTCAACTACAGGTACAATAATCCTGCCCTTCCCAGGATATTTGCGTCTTTCCTTTTCTCTGGCACAGTGAGTCTGCGCCCAGCTCTATAAATGCAAATGTTGTACTGAGTGTGATCTTTTTTGGGGCTTTCACACTGTCGTTTTGCTTTTTTATAGTAATAAAAATCCTTTAACTCCGTTAGAGAACAGGGCGGAAGGCAGTAACAGAGCTCAGGAGAACCTTTCCAACCTTCCAAGAGGACCAAATCCGAAGTGTGGTCATATTTTGGAGTTTTATAAAAATGCTGAGAATTAAGTCAGGGGTGTTGACCAATATAATCTGCCTAAAAGAATAACACCCTCATGTCTTTATTGAACACACTCATTCAACATTCAAAATGGCAGTGGAAAAAGTAAGTGAACCCTTAGAATTAATAACTGGTTGGCCCCAGCAATAACCTCAACCAGGCACTTCCTGTAGCTGTGGATCAGACCTGCACATAGTTCAGGAGGAGTTTTAGCCCATTCTTCCTGGCAGAACTGCTTTAGCTCGGTCAAATTCTTTGGAGGTCTCATGTGTATGGCTCTCTTCAAGTCATTCCATAGCATTTCTACTGGGTTGAGGTCTGGGCTCTGACTTGGCCACTCCAAAAGGTGGATTTTGTTTTTCTGAAGCCATTCTGTTGTGGACTTGCTCTGGTGTTTTGGGTCGTTGTCTTGTTGCATCACCCAACTTCTACACAGTTTCAGCAGACGTACAGACATTCTCACATTATTCTGAAGAATTGTCTGATATACTTGGGAATTCATCTTCTCCTCAATGATTGCAAGCTGGCCAGGCCCTGATGCAGCAAAGCAGGCCCAAATCATGAGGTTTCCTCCACCATACTATATGGTTGGGATGATGTTTTCATGATGATATGCCGTGCCCTTTCTACACCAGATGTAGTGCTGCGTGGGTGCCCAATTCTTGGTAGAGTAGCAACAATCCCAAAGTGTCTCCATTTGTAGAATGTTTGCATAACTGTAGACTGGTGAATTTCTAAAGTCTTTGAAATCACTTTGTGACCCTTGCCAGCTTTATGTAAATCAACTATTCTTGATCATAGATTCTCTGAAAGCTCTTTTTGGCGAGGCATGGCTCACATAAGCGTGTGCTTCTTATGCAGAGCAACCTCCAAAAGGGGTTCTTTGAGGGGTTCTTATTAGTCAAAGAAGCTGTATTCCACACCTCCAAACTCATTTTCTTAACCAGATTCCAGGTGTGCAAAAAAACCCAACTTTTTTGAGGTCATTAACTCAAGGGTTCACTTACTTTTTCCACTGCCATTTTGAATGTTGAATGAGTGTGTTCAATAAAGACATGAAAGATCAGAATTTTTTTGTTGTTATTCTTTTAGGCACATTATATTTGTCAATACCCCTGACTTATATGAAGATCACAATTTATGACAGATTTATTCAGAAAACCATGACATTCCAAAAGGGTTCACTTACTTTTTCTTGCCATTGTTTGTTCAAAACGCCAGGCGAAAATGCTGTGGATTTTGTTTGTCCACTTGTGATCAGATCACTCGAAACGGATGCTAATACCAGGTGTGACCAGGGCCTTAGTCACCATTACAATCTGGCATATCTTAACTCACCAAACTTAAATTGAAGATTGTTATTTAAAACAGACGCTTAAATAATGTAATACTAAGGTTGTTGTAAGTCATTTATATTTCCTCATCAATTTCTGATCTCTAGGATACTGAAACAGAGCAAGAGGATGTTCAGATAGAGATGGGTGAGAAGGCTTTGGAGAAAAATCAGGACCAAGCAGATGGTGGTGATGAGTCAAATTCATCTGAAGTGGGTGTAATTGGTAGCACAGTGTGGACACACTCAGAAATAAGAGGTGGTAATGATCAAATATTTCTGTTTTTCTTTTACCCCTGTTGTATACAAATGACACTGTATTAATTTTAAGCTACTATGTTTATGTAAATGTTTATAGTGGTATATTTTATTCCTCAGAACAAAGTCAAGGAGCAGACCAGAATGAACAAGAATACGCAGTGGAAGCGGTATGACTGACTGACATTAATTCGCTGATACCATTATGTAGCATGGAGCAGGTTCATTAAAAAAATGTCTGCTTTTCACAGAGCACTTTTAATACGTAAAAAAAAAAACCAACAACTTATGATCGATAAACAATTTCCTGATTAACATGTAACATACTCCGTGCCGAGAGAGGCTTCGAGCCCTATCACTGGTGCTGTGTAGGTTTTATGTGCACACAATTCTCCTTGGATTTCTTGGACTTTGTGAGCAGGATTTGAATATGAACACCTCCTGTGGGTCTGATGCACTGGAGGAGATGATGGAGGCTGAGGAGCAGCAGGAAAGTGCTGAAGCTACTGTGGAGGAGGATGTTAACGAGGGAGCAGTGTGTCCCCCATCAACCCCCGTCCCCCGTCCATTCTGTCTAATGTACGGTACCGCCAAAACAAACTTTTCGATCTGTATTACTAAATACCAAAGAATACCAAAGGACGAGTATATAAAATCTTCAGTACGAGAACGGTAGTAGATCATACAGAGAACAAGTTAGAACAATGGTGCGTTCAAGTCATGTCGAAAAGATCGTATTTCTGAACGCACATGAACGCCACCACAAAATCGTAATTACGAGCGGGGAAAATATGGATTTCCTTTGAGCTCCGAGTTTTCGAGTTGGGGGGCGTGTCAGTAAGAAAACATGGTGGAATCAATGGATGCAATTTCTGTAGTTGTACAGCCTCAGAAGCTGATTTCAGTTATTATGCAGAAAGTTATTTTCAGGCTTTTTTTTACATTTACAGTAAAAGAAGCTGATTGCCCATCGTACAAAATACGATAGCATTGTACAATTATGACGTAATATGCAACAATAATGTTTACAGTGACTTCATAAATTGATTAAAAACATAAAAAAAGCAACACACATCTGATATGCATTCTTTGGTCTTCATTTTCTAGAAGTAGAGTTAAAAAACCTTGCTGTATATTTTTTTGTAGTTAATTAAGAGAAGGCATACCTCCATCTTTCTCCGATCAAAGTGATTTGAACACATCTGACGTTGCAATTACGACTTCTCGACTTATAAATACAAACTTCACAGTACGACTTGAACACACAGCAAGTTTATACTATTCTCAGTCACTAAATCTTAATCTTAATGGAAACACTTTCCATACTGCAGGGGTTTCCAAACTATAACTTACTGCCATTTCAGAAGCAGCCTGTGACCTTTTTTTTTTAAAGAATCAAATTTAAAAAATGTAATTTGCTAGGAAGGAATGATGAAGCAGCTGCCCCACAGCTCTAGGGCCCCCTGCTTGATTCTGAGTTTGGGTTACTGTCTGTGTAGACTTTCACATACAGTATGTGGATTTCCTCCCACCTCCCAAAACCAAAAAAAAATCCACTAGGTGGACTGGCTGCACAAAAATGCCCCCAAGGTGTAAATGTATATGCATGGTCTTCTGTGGTGGAGTGGCTCACGCCCAATGTCCCCAGGATAGGATCCACCACAACCCTGATTAGGAATTTACCAGGAAGTCAATGTTAAAATATTTATTTAAGTGGCACTGTGCCTAAAACTTGCCCTGCGACGGACTGGCACCCTGTCCAGGGTGTACCCCGCCTTGTGCCCGATGCTCCCTGGGATAGGCTCCAGGTTCCCCCGCGACCCTGAAGAAGTCGTAAGCGGTAGATGGATGGATGGATGGATGTGCCTAAAACTCACCTGATAAGCTAGCTATGTAAACAAATAGGCAATGTAATTGTTATCATTAAGTTGGCCTATTTATTTATTTACAAATAGTACAAATAATTTTCTCCATCAGAGTGACTCTAAGAATGGTCTGGACTCCTGTGATATGATGTCTTAACATAATAACTGCTATGGTGAACATAATTTCCTGGCTAGGTAGGATAGATTTATGCAGGATTTGGCATAACAGTGGTTTACACAGTATTGTTGTGTGGTATAGAGACTGTGATTAGACCCTTATTTGTTCAAGTTATACGGCCATAAATGAATTAGATTTTAATATCATGTGTGTATTAGCAGCCCCAGTACATCTCACGGTGGCCAGGAGGGCAGAGAAACACCATCGTTCGTTTTCTCCATGAACTCTGGACCAAACAGTCCCACATTCTCAGATTTCGACTGCAACTTCGAAGTTGAGCGGAGGCAACGTGAGGTCAGGCTAAAATTATTATTATTTTTTTTTACAAGAACAAATCTTCGATAATCCTCACTGCACTTACTTGTGTACATGTGTGAGTCATTATCTGGCAACAGTTATGCTGTAACTGTTTGTTTTCTAGGCATCACCTTTTACCTTCTCCAGCTCTTATTTCAGCAAGGTATGCATTTAGAGTAACAGATCTAAAGGAATTTATGCAGGTATATTTATTTTTGGAGACCGAGCAGGAGTTTTACATTTCATAATATAGCCTTAAATACATATATTCTACGATTTTGCAGATTTCAATATCAACGTGTAATAATATGCTGTGAAATGCGTGAACCTGTAATGCAATACATTCATTACTGATGTTAAGAGCTTAATAATTAAGCTATATAAACTTACCAAAAAAAGAAACATCCTCTCACATTCAACTGCTTTTATTTCCAGCAAATTTCTTAACGTGTAAATATTTTTATTAACATAAAAACTTTCAATAACTGAGACATAACCTGAACACTGAGTTTTACAGACATTTCATGAACATAAATGAAATAATGAGTCCCTGAACAAAGGGGGGGGGGTGTCAATATTAATAGTGACAGTCAGTATCTGGTGGCCTCCAGCTGCTTTAAGTACTACAGTGCATCTCATCCTCATGGACTGCACCAGATTTGTCAGTTCTTGCTGTGAGATGTTACTCCACTTTTCCACCAAAGCATTTTCAAGTTCTCGATCACGTCTGATCAAGGACACACACACGGTTACATGTAATTTTCCACTGCGAGGACGATCAGCTGTCCTTCCTGTCTCCCTGTAGCATTGTCTTAGGCGTCTTACATTACAGACATTGCAGTTTATTGCTCTGGACACATCTCTGAAGCAGGTCTATGGCATGTTCACGCAGTGGAGCAGGAACCCTAGACATCTTTCTTCTGGTGTTTTTCAGAGTCAGTAGAAAGGTCTTAGTGTTCTAAGTTATTGTAACTGTCACCTTAACTGCCTACGACCTGTAAACTGTTTGTGTTTTATTGGAAAATGTTTAAACACTTTCCAATAAAGATATCTGTAAAGCTTATTTGGATTTTACAAAATTATCTTTAAAATGCAGTCTCCTGAAAAAGGGACGTTTCTTTTTTTGCTGAGTTTGTTATAGTATATGAGTTTGAGTATATGCTGTTATGTATGTGTGTGTGTGTATATATATATATATATATATATATATGTGTGTGTATATGTATATGTATGAACAGCATATTTATTTGCATATTTTATACATTCATTCTGAAAGCTAAAAGCTAGCAAGTTCAGAGCACCCTTAGATAAATTGTTGTGACATGTATCTTGTCCATGTTTTCTTCTAGAGCTATGGATTTTTTTTGGGACATGCATACATAAATAACCATTTTTGTTTGTTTTATTTCTTCTTTTGCCCGTAGAAGTCACCTGAAATGGGGCTGCCAGGTAAGATAGTTTTAAACTCAACACATGACATTTGTCTTTCTCACATGCATATATGTGATTGTTTTGTCTGCTTTGACAGGATTTCTGTTTGATGAATCAGAGAGTCGTACAGAAGAAGAATTTCCTTTTTCTTTCAGCTCTAAGAGCCCTCAGCCCAAGGAGTCAGGAGGGACTGGAGATGCTTTCCCTTTCTCCTTCAGCTTTGGGAAGTTTTAACTGGGTTTTTTTGTTGTTGTTGTTTTTTGGTAAGCAGTTAGCTTTTAGTACTTCATGTCAGATTCTGACAAACACTTGAAAGAAATGTTTACAGTTTAATAGTATTGTATTTGTAATGTCTGGTTAAGGTGAATGAATGCTGAAAACACAATTACTCACAAAACAAAATTTCACATAACTTCTGTTTGATGTCATGAAAAAACTCCCCTAGGTTTAAAATGCCTTAATATTACAAACTTATATATATAATCTACTAGTATATTACAGCTTAAATTAAAAGTTTGATTTGTTTTTCTTGCTCTGAACATAAGCTGTTCAGTGGTGTCTATAAAATAATTTATCAACAATGTCAGGATTTCATTTCATTTAAATTTATATATATGACATTCAGTTCACATTTAAGTTTCAGTTTTTCCATTACTTCGTACAGAGGAGTGTTAAAATGTGTTTTCCAAAAACAGGTGGAAAACCAGTTTAGTTGATTTTGGTACATGCCAACTATAAAATCAGTCATCTAAATGCTTAGACTAGAATAATATCACATTATGAACAGCAATACTGGTGAGTATTTTCATTCCATGCTTATGAATATCTTTACACTTGAATAATTACACCTCACATTACATAAGCACAAAATTACACAATCACGTATGAGAAGCTTAGATTTCGGATTCTTAAGGTTCCAGTGTAAAACAATTTAAGTAAAACATACCAGTGTGTAAGGCAGGAAAGGCTGCTGGTAGAGCGTTATCATTTCTATTGCAGGATTTACAGTTAAAAAATAATGACATTTTTGGCAATCTGTAATCATACTATTTTATTTAAGATGTCATGGGCTGTATTCACAAAAAAGACTAAGGTTTAATTGGCCTCACTGGTAATTTAGGACAAACTCTAATCGTAGGACACTAGTCTTCTAGGACTAATCTAGTCTTAGGACATGCTAGTCCTAATTTTATGGTTCTTCAAAACTGATTTTGTGTGTGTGTGTGTGTGTGTGTAAATCACAGAGCATTTTAGCTTTGTACTTGGTCCTGATTGTTCTTTAAAGCTACTAGCATTAAAAGCAGCTCTTAAACTTGAGACATGTCCCTAGGACTTCTTTGTCCTAAGACCGAATCATGAACAGATCTAAAATTGGCCATAGTAAAAATGTAAATGTAAAACACAACTCCAAAAGTGACCAAGAAGCGCCCAAATCATCAAACAAATTTTCGCACATTTCACAAAAATTCAGAAATGCTATTGTGACCTTATTTTGCAGTGCATTAATCTTACGGACTAACTATTCAACTTAGAAAATATTTGACAAGGTAACATTTAGAGTTTTGTTTGCATGTACTAAACATTAATTGTTAAAAAGAACTTTCGATGTCTTTTTTTTAACATAGCAATTTCAATGTATTTTCATTTAGGATTTTAATCGCTGCGTCAGTCATTCGCGTCCAGACAATTTATTTGGGTAGGAACTATTAGTGCCATTGAGGAGAACAATCAGTGGAATGTTGAGATTTTTTGTGAATATAGCCCTTGAGAGTTTATACACTGTATCAATAGCACTATTGTTCCCTGCTATTTTTATAGACTTTAAATGTAAAAAATTATTTGGCAAAATGTTAGTTTTGCTAGTTTAGATACTGCATTGACAGGAGTGTTGTTCCCTGCTTCAAATGGAGCACCAAGCATGAATCTGCAGAGTAATAAACATGTTGACGCTATACCCAATCAATCCAGTTCAACCACAGACTGTGGTTATAAACTTCCTTGGAAGAAAGTGTAGCTGGTGTAAATAGGTACACTGGTGCACATCAACATAGTGTATGTGGCTGTCTAAAACCCTTGGTCTTGACTGAGAGAACGAAGGGTCACGTGTCTAATCTCTCCTGTGACATACTGATCAAAGCTGGTCTGGTATTTGGCCAGCATCTTGAGCAGCAGTCGCAGATTCAGCCACCATTGCTCTTTGGGCATTCTGTGCCTGTAATGGCAGGACAAACAAAACTCAATAAACAGAACAATTTAATAACATAATTATAGTAGTTCTTACATGAATGTAAGTTCAAGAGTGGTAGATCAGTTTGAACACTCACTCAAAGTCAGTCTGCTTCTTTAGTTCATCCACAGGGGTGAACGTGAGCGTTTTTCCATTCAGACCCAACACACACGCTGTTTCCGGGGAGTTAGCAAACACAGAACCTGATCAAGAGGCATCATTTAGTATCAGTTGTGGAAATATGACATATGCAACCTCCAGTATAAGGCTTTTTACCTTGTCTGAAGGTGGCAGCCATCTTCTCAGTAAGCCACTGCACGGCCCTCACACCCAACTTTGTACCGAAGTTCCTATCAAAAGGTGAAGGTGCGCCTCCCTTAAAAAAAGCATCAAGACAATAAAACAACACTCTGGGACTAGTTTACACTTGTTATAGACTATTTAACAATGAATACTAAAATAAAAACCATGGTTATAGTTTAGTGCAGGACACATGTTTGCAGTGTTCATGCTGGGATTAACTTGGAGGTATTCATATGACAAAAATAGTATCAAATCATTATAGAAAATATTTAACATTAAATGTTGGTGAAATAAACTTTAAGCTGTTCAAAAATTTATTGCAGCTCGATGTTTTGCCTAAAATCTCTAACCATTTTCAGTAATGAGGTTGTAACATCACTACTGTAAATCACATAGCATGTAATTTGTTCCCAGAGTTGGAAAAGCAGGTCTGAGACTACAACCCCAATTCCAAAAAAATTGGGACGCTGTGTAAAATGTAAATAAAAACAGAATGCAATGATTTGTAAATCTCATCAACCCATATGTTATTCATGTTTAAACTGAGGAAATGTACCATATTTTGAAAAGAAAGAAAAAAAGGTAATTTTGAACGTGATGGCCACAAGACGTCACAAAAAAGTTGGGACAGGGCAACAAAAGGCTGGAAAAGCAAGTGTTACTAAAAAAGAAACAACTGGAGGAAAATTTTGTAATTAATTAGGTTAATTGGCAACAGGTTAGTAACATGAGACACATATATATATATATGTGTATAGACATATATATAGAAAAAAATTATTTATTACACACACATATACACACACAGGTATATACAGATTTTAGAGCAACATATGCTTCCATCCAGATTCCATCCCATTTTTACTTCTGAGAGACTCTGCCTCTCTAAGATACTCTTTTCATACACAATCATGATACTGTCCTGCTGCCAATTAACGGAATTACTTACAAAATGTTCCTCCAGTTGTATCTTTCTGGTAACACTTATTTTTCCAGCCTTTTGTTACCCCGTCCAAACTTTTATGAGACGTGTTGCGGCCATCAACTTAAAAAATTATCCCTTTTTTTATTAAAATGGTACAATTACTCAGTTTAAACATTTGATATGTTTTCTATGTTCTATTGTGAATAACATATGAGTTTATGAGATTTGCAAGTCATTGCATTCTGTTTTTACTTACATTTAACACAGCGTCCAAACTTTTATGGAATTGGGATTGTATAATGCATAATTCACAATTTCACACATAACCCATGTGTTTAGAGGAGATCTGTACAGTAAAGAGTCCTGATGTAATAGCTGAAACAGACATGTGTCCACCGCTTAAAAATGAGAACGTCTCCCTGTCTTCGATTGCTCAGTTAGTGCTGACCTGTTGGAGATGTCCGAGCACGTTGACCCTGCAGTCAAACACTCCTTTCCCTTCAGCAGTGTACAGGTTATAGATGAAATCAGTGCTGTACTGTGGATGGCATTTCTCATTCCTGTGCCAACAGCAATTACGCATCAGAGTTATATTCCCACAACCATGTAAGAGTAATGACTCTCATACAGTAAATGTCTTAAAGCATACAAGTGAAACGCAAGGCCTCTGGAGCTAAATATTTTAAGCCCACACGAGCTTTAAAAATACTACTGCAGTGCCTACTACCGGTACTCCAAATGTTCACGCTATCTAGAATTCAGACTTATAGCATAGTGACTGCCCACATTCTACATGTGCCACTGTATAGCGCATGTGGACTCGGGTCAGACGCTTGAAACGGTGGTTAAAATCAGCTCCTGTCTGCTGTGTTTAATGCACGTGGGTGTTCTTAAATGCCTTTCTTGTACTCAGCAAAAAAAGAAACCTCCCTTTTTCAGGAGACAGTATTTTAAAGATAATTTTGTTAAAATCCAAATAAGCTTTAAAGATCTTTATTGGAAAGGGTTTAAACGATGTTTTTCATGCTTGTTCAATGAACCATAAACAATTATTGCACATGCACCTGTGGAACAGTCCTCAAGAACTTAACAGTTTATAGGCGGTAGGCAATTAAGTTGACAGTTACAATAACTTAGGACACTAAAGAGACCTTTCTACTGACTCTGAAAAACACCAGAAGAAAGATGTCTAGGGTTCCTGCTCCACTGCGTGAACATGCCATAAACCTGCTGCAGGGAGGCATGAGGACTACAGATGTGTCCAGAGCAATAAACTGCAATGTCTGTAATGTAAGACGTCTAAGACAGTGCTACAGGGAGACAGGAAGGACAGCTGATCGTCCTCGCAGTGGAACATTACATGTAACCATGTGTGTCCCAGACGTGATCGAGAACTTGTAAATGCCTTGGTGGAAAAGTGGAGTAACATCTCACAGCAAGAACTGACAGAAGTGGTGCAGTCCATGAGGATGAGATGCACTGTAGTACTTAAAGCAGCTGGAGGCCACCAGATACTGACTGTTACTTTTAATATTGCCCCCCCCTTTGTTCAGGGACTCATTATTCCATTTATGTTCATCACATGTCTAGTGTAGTTTGTGTCTCAGTTGTTGAATCTTTTTATGTAAATACAAATATTTACACGTTAAGAAATATGCTGGAAATAAATGCAGTTGATTGCGAGAGGATGTTTCTATTTTTGCTGAGTGTTCAAAAAAATTTGAATATCATGGAAAAGTTCTTTTTTTTCCTTAATCTAATTCAAAAAGTGAAATTTCATATATTCTAAATTCATTACACATGAAGTGAAATATCTCTAGATGTTTTTTTTGTTTGTTTGTTTTAATCTTGATGATTATGTTTTACAGCTCAGGGAAATTAAAAATCCCAGTATGGCCTTACATAACATGCGGTTGACTGTAGAGTTGACTTCTAGTCTCGTATATTTGAAATATAGTTTGATTGTATTTCCGTACTGTCTGCCTCGCTTTTTTTTTCGTTTTGCAAATATAATTAACTGACAGAGATAAGATAAATATCAGACTGTGCCATGTATCTCCAGTTACTTTCTATTATAAAACAGGAAGTGTAGGGTCTTTTGTACATTCATCAGAAATGTATAATGCTTCAGTATTACTTAATTACTCTGCTTTAATAAGCCTGAGAGGACCTGGCAGTCTTTGAAGGAAGTGTGTTACATAAAACAGATTCTACCTCAGCACCAGACCCCGCTGGATATCCTTCTTCATTTTCTCTGTCAAATGCTCGACGTTTGTCTATCAAAAGAAGAAAGATTTATTATACAGTGCCCTCCATTAATATTGGCACCCTTGTCTTTATTCTTTAACCTTTTGATCTTTTGTTCAGAACATTCACAAAAATACTCTGCTTTGTGGCGAAAGGTTGTTGAGCTTGACAAAATCGGAAGTGTCTATAAGAAAATAGCTCCAGCTTTGAAAATGGCCATTTCCACCATTAGGGCAATAATTAAGAAGCTCCAGTCAACTGGAAATGTTATGAATCAACCTGGAATTGGACGTGTGTCTATATTGTCTCAATGCACCGTGAAGAGGATGGTTCGGGTGGCCAAAAAATCTCCAAGGATCACAGCTGGAGAATTGCAGAAGTTAGTTGTGTCTTGGGGTCAGAAAGTCTCCAAAACTACAATCTGAAGTCACAACTTGTATATGACTTGTTGGAAAACTGCTGTGTTAGCTGTGAGTTTCAGCTACTTTAAGACTTTTTTTTAAATTTATACATGCGTTTGGCATCAATTGTTTCCTATTTCCTGAATGCACTACTCAGCACCTGGAATTAATTTTCAGAATGTACTTCTATTTTCATGACTCTATCGGACAGCGTCTTTCTGAGTACAGCAGGACAGTGGACTACTGGAGTTGGTTTTTAAGTATAATTAAAATCTCACCTTCAGATCATGGATATTGAAAGGCTCCTCAAATATATATGCAGCATCGGCTCCCACAGCAATGCCAGTGGTGGTTGCCAGGTATCCACAATATCCTCCCATGGTTTCCACCACAAATACCCTCCTCTTTGTTCCTGTAGCTGACTGTTTGATCTTATCACAGCTCTGATGGAAAAATGTCACACACACATATATATATATATATATATATATATATATATATATAAAGTATATATATATATATATATATATATATATATATATATATATATATATATATATATACATACACATTTATGGTTGTGATCCGTTTAATAGTGTTATGTGTACTTCTATATGATATACAGCTTTGTGACTGCATACAGATATGCATACATGTCTAAATGAGGTGTTTTTTTGTTGTTGTTTTTTTTGCTTTAGTGTTACCCTAACTGAGTAAATAACTAACTGAACGGGAGCACTCACCTCCATAGCCGCGTTGACAGCAGTATCAGCACCCAGACTGAATTCTGTCCCAGGGATATTGTTGCTGATGGTGGCAGCAATGATACACATGGGAATGCACAGCTCGTTGTAGCGCCCCCTAGCCTCATACAACTCCAATATACCTTCAAAGGCCTAAAGAATAAAAGAGCTCTTGGGTTTTAGCAAACAATCCACCAGGGTTAAATGTCTTAAATGTACAGATATATATAAATAACCAAGAATATACTGCTACTTGCTTCAAAGCCACCAATTACTAGCAGTGCCTGGATGTTGTACTTGGTAAGATTTTCAACCAACTTTTCCATGCAGGTATTGGGTAGGGTTCTGGAAGGATCACATTCAAAATGCAGTCATGGCTGGAATATCATAATAATAATAATAATAAACATGCTCCATTAACTAACCGTTTAGTCCCCAGAACTGAGCCACCTTGACCGGTCCAACCAGCCACACTACTCCAAGACATTTCTTTAATCTTTACACAGGGAAGAAGGTATGTATGTAAAACACATTGTAAATACATTGTACTTTAAGCTCACTGTGCAGGCGGGGGTGTGGTCAAGTGTGAATGAAAGGCGGAGCCGGGAATAGTGAGTGGTAAGGATCTACATCTCTGCGGGATTGCTCAAACATGTGTAGACCCTTACCACTCACTTTTCCTGGCTCCGCCCTCCATTCACAATCCGACCACACCCCCGCCTCCACAACGTGCATAAAGTCTTTTCCACTTGTGGTCTTTTTACATCCAAAAATCAATAGCCCTTTGCTTCTAATTATTATCATACTGTATATTGACATTACAGCATTCCAGTAGAACAATTATCCTGCCCTACCATTCATTTTCTAGGGAGACAGGAGAAAATCCTACAACGAAGGGGAACGAAGAGCATTTCTCAACTTCATGTAAACGAAAAGTAAATATTGTCAAGCAGTGGACAAATCAGATTGTTTTCGGAGTCACAAATATGCTCGCAGTCAGGCTCTCCACACTAAAATCAGTGAAGTGCAAGATGGAGGAGATAGACAGTAGTTTGGTAGCAACTATTACTGAAAACATGATTACATCAGAACAGCCCAGTAAAAATGCTCATCGAACAGGAGATAAATGGTTATAATAAGTTTCCATCACCAGGACATAAGTACATTTGGAATTTAACTGTGTTTTTAAAAAAAACACACAACTATACCCCAAAGCTGTCATCTGTGCAACATGCTTTAACCTCCGTTTCACTGGAACGCTTGTCTGTGGACGGCTAAACCTGCTTGTTTTATAGTGACCCCCCAACCCCCAATGCAGTGTGAATGTACCAAAAGTGGGGAAGTGACTGTCAGAGCTATAGTAAAGAATATTTGTGCAGTTAAAAAGCTTTTAAACAATTAAATCATTGCAGATTATTTTTCAGTCTCGGTTCCTTACCTCTCCATTGGCGAGACCCTCAAATCCATTCTGAACAGTGTAGACTTTGTGGCCAGATGCTAGTGCCACCCTCACGGCAGACCTCACAGCTGCATTCATCCCAGCTGCTGGAGCACCCACGTTCAGGATGGCCATTGAGAAGTTGCTCTGTGCAAAAGACATCTGCTATAGCATGGACACCAAACTCTGTTCGACCGGTCTCTGAAAGCTATGCTCACCTTGCACTAGTGGCAACTTATTTAGTAGTTAGTATCTAGTTAGTATTAGTGTCACACAAAACAAGATGAGAGTCTAGAGATTAATGCCTATCCAGTAGGGCCTGACTGATAAAGCATGGCCAAAAAAGTCTTTGATCAGACTCCCAAACTTATCAGCACTTATAGCAGAAATCACACAGATAGAGCACAGACAAGGTCTCCTTAAGTAGCATTCATGAACATGATATTTTGAACAATACCCAGTGGAGATTGGGTATTAGAGACTCACAGGAAGTGAATTTTGAGCTTTCAATCTACCAAGAATACGGCAATCTAAATTTGATTTCAAGTGACAAAAGACTACTTACTGCATAAGTGACTTTTTTACGTACTATATTGCTGTTCCTGTTGTTTATTTGAGCCTAATATCTTATTTAAGTAAATCTATTTAAATAAATTTTAGAATTGTTAGCTCCTTATAGTTGCTATCAGTCAGGCTCAATGTAATCACTAACTATCCAGCTATCCAGCTAATCGGCTGCAAAGCGATAGCAGGGGGGGTTGCGGAAAAACATTTATTTGAAATCATATTTGGGGGCGGCTGTCACAAAACAGTGTCATTCTTAAAAGTGGGTCACACCGCTGAGCTAGAGACTAAAGCCTTGACACAAACCAACACACGCAAATGTACATACCTAACTAAAATAGCTTCCTAAAGCATACTGTTTCTTTAAATCTGGTAAAGAACATTTGAGAAGTTTGTATCATGTTCACAGTCCCAACAATCCTAGAGTTTTACTGGAACATCTAAAGTTTTACCATGACTTGAGAAGGCTTGTGGTATGCCAGTAACTTGTAAATGCTCCAGTTGTTCGCAAAGCTCCTGAAATGAACACAATGTTTGTCATCATTGAGACTGTTAGCATTCATATACGCAATCATAAACCAAAGCAAGGGGCCTACTAACCAAGTTACTAACCAAGGGGCCTACATTACTGTGTTGTTCACAGAATTACAGGATTTCCTAACAAGTCTTACCTTCCACGCAGCTGAATGGCCTCCTCAAACCTCTTCTCATTCATAGCCTTCTGTACCGCTTTCGTCTGGGAGAAAAAGGAGGAGATGCATGAAGGTATACTAATACATAGTGTTCGAAAAGTTAAGGACTGGTTGAGCAAAATATATTGATCTGAATATGTTGAGTAACATTTGCAAAAACGATGCGTTGCATGGTGAACATGTAGAGCAAATGTTGTAAATAATATATAAAATTACATAATGTAGATAAATAACTGGTTTCTGATTTTCGGACACCATGTAGATTCATAAATATTATCGGACATCTGTAGTTCAGTGAACTTAATTCTTTGATAGTAACTGAGAGGCTGAACGTAAATCCTAGGACTGATGTACTTTTAAGCCAGAAATGCAAAGCTAAATGGTAAATGGCGCACTTATATAGCATTTTTACCCAAAGCGCTTTACACTGTGTCTCCTACACCCATTCACACACACACACACTCACATACCAATGACAGCAGAGCTGCCATGCAAGGCGCTAACTTGCCATAATCGGGGAGCAACTTGGGGTTCAGTCTCTTGCCCAAGGACTCTTTGGTATGTGAAGTCATGTGGCCTGGGAATCGAAACCGCCAACCCTACGATTAATGGACAACTCCCTCTACCACCTGAGCCACAGCCACCAGAGTGTATAGTCAGCTATACACTTTGCAGTGTAAAAATTTTAATATATTATTTCACTCATTCATCCATTTTTAGTAAGCACTTTATCCTGGTCAGGGTTGCAGTTGATCAGGAGTATATCCTGGGAAAACTTGGCTTGATATTAGAATACACACTGGATGGGATGTCCATCGAAAGGCAGGCACCGCACACCCCACCCCTCTGGAAAATCAAGCATTTTTGGATGCAACAAATTTTTAAAAAACTAAGCGGAATCCTGTACGAGCTGATTAGTTCCTCACTAAAGCCCGACTGACGTTCTGTACATTTGTCTAACACAAATAAGAGAGTCTCCTGTTCTAACACGCTCAGTAAAGCTGCAATGTTTATTCAGGTCTATTACAGCAGAAAAATCACCAGTTTCTGTTCTGGACCCTGATCACACAGCATAAGAGTTGCTCCTGCAGTAAACTTATCCTTTGTGTGGGTTTTACCATTTCCACCGCTTCCATGAGGGGCAGCTTCACCGACCGGTTACCGGACAGGCCGATCACACAGGCGGGGGTCTCAGGAGTCGCCTCCATCAGTGCCACCACTGCCTCCATTCCCAACTTACTACTCTAGGAACACAACAACAGCCCAGTGCTCAGAATGTACCACAATACAATTCTCCATAATGCTTTCTCTCACATACAAAATATATCTTTACTTTCTCTCACACATATATGTACATCATACATAATAGCTTCTTATACTTTATGATTAAATTCGTTTTGATTGATTTCATTTAAACACATAAAACATGCCTTGGCCGATAGCATTTCTTTACATGTTCTGCACTTAAATATTACAGAAATGATTCAATCAACTAAACTACTTACTCCAGACTTTAAATAGGGAGATCTCTATAGTTCAGTTTAAATCACTTACTAGTACTCGATCGAAGGCTGAAGGAGTTCCTCCTCTCTGCACATGGCCCAGAACAGTCACTCTGGTGTCGTAGCCCAACCGCTTTACAACAAGCTGCACACACACAGAAATCATGTTACTATCCTACTATTTTTTATTTATATATATATATATATTTTTTTTTTTAATAGTGTAAACAAAAGTGTAATCATCATTTTAAAGTACTTACATCTTTGACGTAGCTGGAAGTGATGGGCTCGCCTTTTCTGTTGATTGCTCCCTCAGCAATGATGATGATGTTGAGTCTGGAACCTTTAATACGGCTCTGTACACACACACAGACACACACACGCACACACACACACACACACACAAACGACTGTAAACACTACAACCAAAGACTTATGAGCCACTGTCTGAAACATGGCAAACACCGATAGCTGATAAATCCAGGTCTGTCTGTGAGGAAATCTATATGATCGGATTACTTTGTTGAAACTGCTTCGATGCTGATTTTTATTTATTTATACTTCTTGGGTGTATGTGCTTGGTCACCTCTCCAAGCCGAGTGCACATAACATCCTCCCAGTCATCCTCTGGAGGAGCTTCAGGAATAAAGAGCCAGTCTGCTCCAGATGCTAACGCAGACACCAGAGCCAGATATCTGCAGACACACAATCACACACACACACACACACACACACACACACACACACAGTTCTGTCCTTTAACATTCAAGCATCTTATAGCACATAATATTTCTTTCTTTCTTTCTTTCATTATTAGTTAATTATGCCAATTTTCATTTTCACTTCAAAACAGTATTTATTGTTAAGGCATATTAATGAATCAATCTATAATCAATAATTCGTTTATGGTAAATCTATAATTATTACTACTCAGAAAAAGTATATTTAACAGAAGAAAAACCCAAGAACTCTGAACAGGCCTTGTTAAACAAAAACTATTTCATTATCTTTTTAATAATACCTGTAAAACTTAATAATCCTCTTAAACACTGAAAACAGAAATCAAGTAACTTGAATATTTTAAGCTACAGTGCTGTGAAAACGTATTTGCCAGAGAAATACCATTGTGTGTTTGAAGTGTTTTTGATTCATTTCGGATGTCTCTATTTGTATTTGTTATTTGGAGTGTTACTTTTTGGTTCAGTTCGGATGTATATATTTTATTGACAATATTTATTAATAGTTCATATATGAATGAATAGTCATATATTTATTTCATTTAAAAAAGTACATTTATTTTCATGGTTGAATCAGTAATGTTTACTTTTGTAAAAAAAAGTTATGTTATATTTTCGGTAATCGGTTAATGGCAGGTGCTGCCCAACTTGGTTATTGTTATCGGTAAAATCCACTGTTGGTGGACCGCAAGTCATGATAAAATAAAATAAAAATCACGTAAACATAACTTTATGCACTGGCATGAGTGGTGTGTTTTCGAAAATATAAAGGCCTGAATGAATTAAAACGTGAATTTACTTCAGGTTCAGTGGTATGTTCATGGCACTTCAGGAATCAGTCATGTATTTCTCACAGAAACTGAACAGCAGCACTGAGACATGACTCACCCGCAGTGTCGTCCCATTACCTCCAGGACAAATGTGCGCTGATGGCTGCATAACAGTTGGAAAGAGATTTTCTTCATTAGTGAAAGAAATTATTTAATCAACTAACATCCTGTATTAAACAACCATTAAACATCTTTTCTGTACTGGTGACTTGGAAACACTTTTTGAAAAAAGTGCTTTTTGTGGACACCTGACCATCACACGCATATGTGCTTGATGAACATCCCATTCCAGATTTAGTCCCCACTAGCAGCCAGAACAACCTCCACTCTTCTGGGAAGGTTTTCCACTACATTTTGGTTGGTGGCTGTGCGCATTCAGCTACAAGAGCATTAGTGAGGTCAGGAACTGATGATGTGTGAGGAGGTCTGGGGTAAAGTCAGTGTTCATCCCAAAGGTGTTCAGTGGGGTTGAGGTCAGGGCTCTGTGTAGGACAATCAAGTTCTTCCACTCCACACTCTAAAAAAAAACATCGGGTTATTTTTTAACCCAACAGCTTTGTAAATATAGGACAGAACCCATTTTGGGCTAAACTAACCAATCAAGTTGAGTTGTTAATTTTAACCCAGTAAATAAAAAAAGGATAGTTTCATTTTTACAAAAATGCTGGGTTAATTTTATTTCATAAATTGGTTAATATTTTCAGGGTTATTTTTACCCTTTGAAAATGTCAAATACACCACATTATAAACAAATACATCAGCATGGTATCTCCTTCATTTATACACACGAAGGTGTTCAGAAATGTATTGCTAGATCTGCTAAAGTGGTGTTTATATGGACTTTGAAGTAAATGACTCAAATAAGTCATATATTTAAGATGAAAACGTCAGATTTTTATCAAAGGAAAGCTAATGAAGATAGCGGTGCATTTAATGTCATGTAAACTGGACTGTTATAGCACATTTTTGCTTTTTTCTAGTGTACAGTAATGGTTTTATTTATAAGTACATTGATACAAACCTTCTCCAAATAAATCTAAAAGTCTGTCCCTGTGAAAACGGCTACCTCCACCTGAGGCAAATTCAAACAGTCGGTGATGAGTTGATTTGACCCAAGGAGCTGGGCTGAGGCATCAGGGTGGGAGAGGAATGTGTTGATTCAACTGTCAGTGAAAATGACCCAGTAACTAACCCAGCAGTTGGGTTAAACAGAACTACCTCTAAGCTACCCAAGACTGAGGAAATAACCCAATTAAAATGACCAAAAAGTCTTAACCCTGCGTTTGGATAGAAAAGAAAATAACCCAGCATTTTTTAGAGTGCGGCCTTGGCAAACTATGTCCTCGCTTTGTGCACAGGAGCATGGTCATGCTGGAACAGGTTTGGGCCTCTTAGCATACAAAGGGATTCTATACAATTATATGCTTCCAACTTTGTTGCAACAGTTTCAGAAAGCGCTACATATGGGTTTGATGGCCATGTGTCCACACACTTTTAATCATAGTGTATTATAATATATATATAGCTTGACATATCGCTTTGCTTATTTGTAAGTCGCTTTGGATAAAAGGGTCTGCTAAGTGAATAAATGAATAAATGTAATGTAAATGTATTATAAATCTGTAATAACACATTATAGGATGTTAACATGCAACACTCCATTAATTTTAGTCCTTTCTTGCTGTTTATAATCTTGTTATGTATCAACCAAAATACAGTATGCTATACAATCACATCTGTATAATCATCTGTTACCTACTGGACGTGCTTAAATAAAAAGGAATGAAAAAAAGAATGAACACAAATATACTACATGAGATGCAGTCGTGCCAAAGGTCCCAGGCTCACAAAATATTTCTAACAGTGATAATCTTTAAACAATCCAGTTAGTTTAGAGTTCTACTTCCTGTTGTCGGTTGACGTCATGTAAAATAACATGGTCTAGAATCGTAAATCTCTGTGTTTATAACAACCTAACTGCATATCAGTGAACCTTCAGTCGGAGACGGTAAAAGTAGGGCAAGTTCAGACAAGTACTCTCTGAAACCAAACAGCTGTGTCAGACTCAGAAGATATTTCATCACTCCCGGGTAAAGGTGCATTCCTTCAGGAGATTATGTAACATCACATGCCCATGTTCCAACTACAGAGAGAATGTTGTTCATTCTGTGCTATGATCCTTCATTATCCACTTTCAGCACTTTCAACCCAGTCTCTATCCACTGCATCTGTAGAAAGAAATGTCACATTTCCCGGTAATGTGTTCATGTGGAACACATTTTTCCAAAACACTCGCATCCTTGGGTCCAAGGTTAAAGCTCTAAATATGTAAACAACACAGCGATGCTAAATTCTCAAATCTGATTGGTCAGAAGGATAATTTTCTATAACAGCAGCTCTGAAAGAAGTTCCAGCTACGAGTCAAATCACAGGATTAGATTAATGCGTTCATTTGAATATTTATAGCCAATTCACGAGGACTTACATAATCCATCCACCCATTTTCTGTACCGTTTATCCTACACAGAGTCGTGGGGGAGCCTGGAGTTTATGTAAGACTAATCACTGATTACTTTCCAAAAACACACGCTGTATTGTTTTATTCCTGTTATACCACAGCAGTTAATGCTAATTGCAGTTTTTTTTGTGTAACTAGACATTAACAACAGAGCTGTGTTGGTCTTCTCGTGCATGGACACAACAAAACCCTCAGGAAAGGGTGAATCAGTCCCTCCAGGAAATGAACGCAAAATCAAGGAAACTCTGCAATATTCAGAGGAGCTTGCAATTTTTCAGAATTAGCACAGAATTTCTGCATATTTGGGCCAAGACTATTTGGTGTGACATCACAACGTGCATTTGGCCAAAGCCCTCTTCGATTCACACGCGTCGAACATGAGTGCAGCTAAAAGGTCTCATTTGCCAACAAACATCCCAGCAAAAGACCATCCTAAACAATTTATACAGTAGTTTTCTGCAAAAAAAAGGACAAAACACTCATTGTGCTGCATCACAAATTTTGAGCCACAGCAAAATCGTTTAATGTGATTTTAACAATCACATTAAAAACTCCACAAAATCCTGTACAGATTGATAAATAACTATATTTCCTTTTTTTTTTTACTGTATTGCTTCAGTGTTGTGAAGTTGGATGAAAGTGTAGATTTAGACAGACATTTCTCTCATATCTGTCTCACTGTGTGTAATGGTCATAGTTTTATAACCGAGAGGCCCTTAGACATTCAGTATGAGTGTGTTTTGAGTAAATGTTTGTATGGGTGTGTGTTTTTTCTTTTTCATTATTAAAATTTACTGTGATGATGAAACATACACAAATATACAGTGGATAGATTGAAAAATGTTGGAGTATTTCAACACACTACTATTCTGTAATGTTCATATTTGGACCTCCTGCTTTATTTTCTCCCCCAGGCTGCTGACCTTATAGCAGTGGTGCAAATGGCGTCCACGATATCCATGATGCGATGGAGGGCGGAGTCTGCTCCGATGGTCATGTCAGTACCACAGAAGTCGTTATCAATGGAGCCCACCAAACCCACGATGTTTAGGTGACTGTACTGCTTTGCCGTCTCAGCAGAGATCCTGCCTAGAAAGGAGAACAATAGAAGTGCATATATACTGGCCTGTTAAGTAAAAAAAAATTAAACACTTTACTTTGATCTGCTCTACTGATTCAGTCTGTTTTGTAACAATACTGAACTATTCATGGAGATGGGTGTCACAAGTGTGCTTTGAGCAAAATTCTTTTGAAGCTCCGAACAAGCTGTTGAATAATGCCAGCTAAACATAGGCACAGTGAACAAGTGCGGCCCTTAAAACAACTTTGCGTTGTAAATTTGCAATTCTAATGAGAACAGTGATGAGCTTTCACACGCTGCATTTTTACATGCCCCAAAAAATGAATATTTATCAGTTTGATTTTCTAAAATAGATTTTAAATCGTATGATTATTACAGGCGATTGCACGCTAAACCTTTAAAAATTCTGTCAAGCCTAATGATTCTAAATTAATACCACACCGCTGTGGAATTCTCAAATCTGACTGGTCTGAACGTGTTGAGATGGTGAATGTTGCTGTTATTTCCCATTTTTTGAAGGAGTCTCCATTGTCAGTGCTTTATAGCAGTCAGAACTAAAGCGGTAACTTTCATAAACTTTTCTGACACAGGAAAGTGTGATGTTCTTTCTCAGAAGCATGACAAGTGACAGTTTCAGTCTACTTATCTTCAAGAGAGGGAAAAAAAGAGCAGATATAGTGACAGGAAAGTGATAGCACAGAATAAACTGTTATGCAGACATTTATAAATGTAAAGGCATTCGAAAAATAATGACATCTTCAAGAGAGGGAAAAAAAGAGCAGCTATAGTGACAGGAAAGTGATAGCACAGAATAAACTGTTATGCAGACATTTATAAATGTAAAGGCATTCGAAAAATAATGACATGTCTTAAACTGCTCCATTTCAGGGTAGAAATGAAGCACCACACCTATAACATCGAACTCTGGCGTGTTTTATTCCTTTTACTTGAGTCAAAATAGAGACCTTTGGCCATTGCGGTCATTTTTGCGCCCTCGTACCTCATCGCAAATAATGGCTTGAAACTGGGGAAATGACGGAATGAATCCACAGAGAAAGTGTTAGCATGCAAAATGTATTGTAATGAGAGGCAGTACTAACTCTAAGGATGAAGTGTTGGCTGCCAATTTATTAGCACCGATTGTACTAGTAAATCCTTCCTAGGCCATTCTGCCAGCTTTTCAATATGATTGAATGAAACAGTGCTAATCGTCAATCCTTGAGAGCCACTCATCATGTCAGAATGAATACGGTTTACAGAGTCTTTCTGGGTTTGAAGTTTGATGCCAGCGAACCAATCGAAGTAGATTTTTGGAATAGATAGTAGAAAACTAGAAGATTATCTGAATAAGTATGGGTTTGTCTGTCGTAGGAATAGTGTGTACCTTTGGCTTCCAGCTCGGCGAGCAGTCCGCTCCACTCGCTTCGGAAGATGTTCGCTCCTGTAAGGCTGCCGTCACCTCCACACACACAGAGGTTGGTGATCCCACGTTTCACAAGGTTAAAGGCGGCAGCTAGGCGGCCGTCCCGTGTGGTGAAGGCTTTACAGCGGGCGCTGCCTATCACTGTCCCACCCTGAACAGAAGATCTGCATCAAACTAGCAAATCGAGCGCATTCATGCAATCCAGTGTAGTTGAAAAGCTGCGACTTTCTCATGTTCTCCATGCAGCAGTGAGCAGAATTAAACAATCTAGCCCTCTAGAGGCTTTCCACCATAGCCAGCGCAGACAAATGAACAAGCTAGGTGTGCAAACACTGAAACTAATGCAACTCGACTGAGAAGCAAATCACATATTTGTGTAGAATGCCTTCTTAAAATCTTCAACAGTATTTGTAAATTCAATTCTAAAATCTGTATAATTCATATACAGATGAAGAGTAAATAATCAACTGGAACACTAAAACATATTAACTAGGATAAGAACTTAAAATAAATAAATAAATAAATAAATAAAATAAAAAAGTTCACACAGACAGAACATTTTCATGAAGTGATTTTTACCAGCTGGATGATGTTGGTTACGCTGTGCCAGTGAGCCAGTTTGATATTGTCTCCCCCATCCACCAGACCCTGGTAACCCTGCATAAGATCAATACAGCACATCACGCATCAAACAGGCCATGTGTGTTACAGTACATGGTTTACATCGTCAATTACATGGACATGGAAAATCTTCAATTTTGAAGATCAAATTACTTGGGTCATTTACGTACATTTATAATATTCAAAGTGTATACCATACCCAATACAAGTGTCATGATACAAAATCTGTGGGCTAAGTCTCTAGCCTCGAATTGTGTTTATGATACACAAACAATAGCGCGATATTTCATTTTGTAAACAAACTGCAACAAAACAGTGGGGTTATGTTATGAATGAATTTATTGAGGAAACCATATTTAAATAGAATTCAATCAGTTTCAACACCGGTGATAGCGACAGTACACAGAATATATAATAATGCTAATCTATTGCAATACCATCATCATCATAACGCCTATGCCTACCTCAATCTAACCTAAAAACCCACAAAACATCCAGATATTATTCTGAACCCTCATTTCCTCTCTTATTAAAAGTTATGAAAAAGGTAAGGGGAAAAAGCATTTAGCAGATTTAGGAGATACCTCATAGATCAGATACACCTTGGCTCCAACATATATACCCATCCGAGTGACGGCACGGACAGCGGCGTTCATACCTGAAACAAGACACAGCATATTCACTTTACTGTAAGCGTATTATTCACTGTCTGTAGCACTCTTGAGTACTAGCACTTACTCCAGCATGTCTGTTTAATCATGGCTCTCTGATCATCTTCAGCTCTCTGCTTGGATTACATTCTGATTCATTGGTAAGAAAAAGCATTCGCCATTTAAATAAATGAAAACGTAACGTAATCAGCACGTTTTCGTCACTCAGAACTTATTTTGAAGAAGGTTAATGTTTTGAATCATTTAATAATGCTATATTTGTTGCCTTTAACAACTGTGTACACAATTACCTAGAGACTACTTATTTGGCTGGGCATCTAGTAGATTCTTTGTCAGTTTGAGTTTTCTTTAAATGACACGATGCGGTGATTCTGCAAGAATTCAATTATATTACATCAATTATGAATGAATGCCACAGAAGCATCTACACTTGATCTTATCACGGTGTCCAGATATTATGAGTATGCACACTAAAGACATCCCCACCCCCCTTCCCCTACATGTAATAACAGAAGGAATTTGCATATTAGATTATTAATATTATCATTATTATTATTATTATCATTATACCCTAGCTATAACTCATGCTGGTCACCTCTTAAACCCTAACTTAGATTTTACCGTGACATTTTTAGCTCACTGCAGCAAAGCTTTCATTGCACTTTGGTTACTTAATAATTTCCCCCAAAGTATTTAATAATAGAAAAAAAGAAGCCTTTAAACTGCTGACCCATAAACTCCTTTTTTGCATCTTCGCCCGTGGGACAACGAGACGTAATCACATCCGGATTTACTTTGACAGGAGGCGTTAGGGAATAGATTTTTTCTTGAGTGCTCACATCTTGAGTGCTTAAGAGAATAAATATTGACTTAATACAGAATGTAGCCCATGGTGTTAGTGTCTTCAACAAACTTCTCTCACTGGTTAGTGGCAGACAGAGAAACGTATTTATGTCACAATCTTAGAGGAAAAAGGTGCGAAGCTGTATCTATCCTTGTTGCTTGGACTGTACTGACAAGATTACATCTTTGTGTCATTAGTATGGAACTTTCACCTGGAAATGTAACCACTTTGCAGCTTGAAAATATATGTCTGGACGGTGACTTAATGGTTACTACGTTTGCCTTGCACCTCTGGGAGTTGGGTGTTTGAATGTGTGCCCGGAGTTTGCATGCTCTCCCTGTTAGACCTCGACCAACAGTGGATTTTACAGATACAGATAACCGATTAATCAAACGATAATTTTAAAAACTGATAGTGAATGGAAACATAACACTCAAAGTAAAATATTACTGAACTTTATTAAAAAATAAACAATACTGACTGTACCAGGAAAATGTACTGTACTTTTTTATTATTATTAAATAAGTATATAAATATTAATATATATTAACTATAAATAAATATTAAAGTAAATAAAAGATATACATCCAAATTGACTCAAAAGGTAACAGTCCAAATAACAAACAAAAATAGAGGCATCCAAAGTGAATAAAAAACTAAAACAAAATTAGTCAGCGACAGTTTTTATTTCGTTGCCAATCAATAGGCAAAACCGATCACTCTACTCGACCGCTACTCCAGATGCTTCGGGAGTCTCCTCCACATACGCCGGTTTCCTCCCCCAAAGACGTGTGTTGTATGCTGATTTAGCATTTTCAAATTGTCCATAATTGTGTGTGTGTGTGCGTGCGTGCGATTGTGTCCTGTGATGAGTTGGCTCCCTGAAATAGGGTTCAGGAATGCACATGGAAAGGTGCATTTTTGCACATGGAAAGGTACATTTTTGCTCTAAAAAATAATTAAAGGCTGTTCTTAGGGCCAGATCATCCATCCATTGGATTGCTTTCTCAGGAACAAGGTACAGTTTACCCCGCTTTTAATGCGAATGCAAAATAAGCACATTGATGCATTTGGGTAGCTGGTCAATCAAATAAAGCCTGTGGGGGAAAAAAAACAACAACAACAACAACAACAACAAAAAAACAGAAACCCTTGTAGAATTTATAATGGTTTGAATGGTTATTATTGGGATTTTATTGGCTTTAATGGAAACTGTAATGGCCTCTGTGGGTCTCTACTGGTAATTTGTTGCTTTCTATTGGTAGCATGTTATGTCTAGTGGATACCATTAAGGACCAATAAATAATAATGTTTCTAATGGTCAGCTGATGGTTTGTAACAGTATTTGTAGTAGAAACCGAAGAGATGGAGATGGTTTCACATGATGTTCGGACTGTTCCAGACTGAATGGAACCCTGTTTCTGGTGTTGATCTGATGAACAATACAGTGTGATGTTGAGTGTACGGTAACATGCCTACATGTCTGACTGCACGTACAGTTGGACACGCCCTCACTTCCCAAACACACACTCCCATACTGTGTAGCAAATAGACACGGTTCGTCACTAGCTGTCGCCATGGCTACATGTACAGAGCGCATACTACTATACTAAGTGTGTAATAGCAAAACTCGACCTTGAGCATATAAATACAGTTTATATTATACAGTGGTAATATACAGTGGTATTTTGGCTTGTAAAATTGGCGTTATATAATAAACACATGGCACACAGTTCAGGGCACAAACACCACCTTAAAACCATAATGAGATGGAAATAAAGGAGGCCGAACTGTTAGTTTGTATCTTACAGGTAAATGTTAAACTTTTATTTGAGGATTTATTGTGTTATTATTATTATTACAGTTTGTTTAGGTACTGTGCATGCATGTATCACGTGGCCACGAACTTCCTCAACAACTGTAAACATCTTTACTGTAAACATCCGTTACACTGCACTAAATCATTCGCTACATTGTGCACTGCGCGCGCGCGTGTGTGTGTGTGTGTGTGTGTGTGTGTGTGTGTGCGTGTGTACCTTGCGCATCTCCTCCACTGGTCAGCACGGCTAAAGCTTTCCCAGCACCCGTCATCCGGAGCTTCTCCAAACCCTGAGAATTCATTTTAAATCCGAGCAAACACGGAAACTCCAGCCAATAAAGCAAACAGCCTAACTCTCCAACACTTCTAGAAAGTTTCAGGGCACTATGTGACTCACAAAAGCCTTTAACACTTCTTTAAATCCTTTGCTTTGAGCACAGCGCCCGAATGACCTTCCGGGGATACAAACAGTGTGTGTATGTATGGCCACGCCCGTTGTGGGCGTGGCTTGGCGCAAGCGCTCCTTCGTTTGCTCTGGAATTTCCTGTATGCTCGTTGCACACGTTGCAAAATCCCAACTGATGAAGTACAGCAATGCAACACAGTTCCTGCACATTTGAGACCTTTCCCCTGCTCCTACTCCTTCAACTGATTAATTGAAGGAGGTGTGTTGAGAGTAGGAGAAACACTAAAAAGTGTAGGTTGTATGGTGGAGTCCAAAAGTCTGAGACCACATTGAAAATTGGGGGGTGGTGCAGGCTAAAATGTTCAATAGCTTGAATATTTAATAGAATGCTTGCCCATTTTTCTTGCTTCCAGCACATCCGCTTTGAGAACTGACTGTTCACTTGCTGCCTAATGTATCCCACTCCTTGACAAGATTATCAATGTTATCCACTAACCTGTCAGTGGGTTTTAATGTCATGGAGGATCAGTGTTGTTCGACAACTAAGCAGTTTAGGTTAAAGGGTCTTGCTCGAGGACCCAGCATGTGCACTTATTCTGATCAGTAGTGCAACGTCTTAACAACTGACTCACCACTGCCTAAATGCTTTGTACATACCCCCCTTCCCCCCAATGCTCCAAATTCACCCCAAATTTTTCATTTGTATGTGCTGGTTGGTACATCCCTCACATTTTTGTAAATATTTGATGATATCTTTTCATGTGACATTAAGGGAACCATGAATGCCAACATGTACAGTGACATACTGAAGCAGAGCATGATCAGTATGCAGTATTCCAGCATGATAACGACCCCAAACACACCTCCAAGATGACCACGGCCTTGTTAAAGAAGCGGAGGGTGAAGGTGATGGACTGGCCAAGCATGTCTCCAGACCTAAATCCTATTGAGCATCTGTGAGGCATCCTCAAATGGAAGCTGGAGGAGCACAAGGTCTCTAACATCCACCAGCTCCGGGGTGTACTCACTTTTGTGAGATACTGTATATAGATTAACTCATGACTCAATGAATTAAGAATTAAGACAAGAATCTCTCTGCTCCAGGGGTGCCATATCATGGCTGACCCTGTGCTCTGACCCCAGCTTCCTGACAGGGTTATGCGAAAATGTCTGCTGTATATGTGACCAATAAAGACTCATTATCATCCATTAACACAAATAATGGACCTTTAAAACTTAAAAACGCTCGATACAGACAAGCCACTACCTGTCTTCAAACCAAGACTTGAGTGCAAACACCATCAAGCGGAGACAACTTCTCCAAGCAGGAGTATGAAAACAAGGGTGTGTGGCCTACAACATACATACTTGAACTTGTGAAATTAAATTTAAACAATGCTATCAGTCTTTTGTGTAAAACACAGCATGTGGGCCTATTTTGTTTTCTTCTGACACTCCTGTTGCGCCACTTCTACATCTCCCAGTCACATGGAGACCTTCTACATCTCCCAGTCACATGGAGACCTTCTACATCTCCCAGTCACATGGAGACCTTCTACATCTCCCAGTCACATGGAGACCGTCTACATCTCCCAGACACATGGAGACCGTCTACATCTCCCAGTCACATGGAGACCTTCTACATCTCCCAGTCACATGGAGACCTTCTACATCTCCCAGACACATGGAGACCGTCTACATCTCCCAGTCACATGGAGACCGTCTACATCTCCCAGACACATGGAGACCGTCTACATCTCCCAGACACATGGAGACCTTCTACATCTCCCAGTCACATGGAGACCTTCTACATCTCCCAGTCACATGGAGACCGTCTACATCTCCCAGTCACATGGAGACCTTCTACATCTCCTAGTCACATGGAGACCTTCTACATCTCCCAGTCACATGGAGACCTTCTACATCTCCCAGTCACATGGAGACCTTCTACATCTCCCAGTCACATGGAGACCTTCTACATCTCCCAGACACATGGAGACCTTCTACATCTCCCAGACACATGGAGACCTGCCACACGCTCTGATTAGGTGTAGCTATGTTGCCATTTTGGCCTCTTTTGATGAAAAGAGAACTGTGAAAATGGAATCGCTATTGATTGCTGGTTTCTTGGGCATCTGGCATCAGCAAAACATAATTACCCACTGAAATAATCCTGACGCAAAAAATTTCAGGCACAGTATAATCTTGTTTTCATGTATTACTGTATTTGCCCGAATACAAGGAAAATATAATATAGTAATAATATATAAGGATAATATATTTGATTCTTTTAACATTAATATAGTTTTAATATCTCCAAAACCAAAGCAGCACAATATTTTTTTCTAACGGCACAAACGATTGAGACTATTTTGCCGATGTTTTGCGTGGGGTGGGGGGCTAACCTCACGCAGGTTCTGATTTTCCCTCATCCCTTCTACTTAAGCGCACGTTTAAACGACACTTTGACGGATTTAATCTAAAAGGGATTGAAAGGTTGTCCACAAACTTGATTTTATTACATTTACTTTCCAGCTCGAGTGCACATAATCATTAAAGGAACAGGGTTAAAGCTTATTATCCAGTAATTACAGTAAGACTAATAGGAAAGGTCTGTAGTTACAATTGTGAGGAGAGTAAAACTGGACCTGCTGACACATCCTGAGAATTCAAGGGGTTAAAACACCCACGAACATGCTGCAGAAGACGATACTGTCCACAAAGAACACACTGTAGTCTGTATTTTATCAGCAGAGCAATAAAGCCTGTACACTTTGCTCAGGAGACATTACAATAAACCACATATCAGTATTATCTAAAGGTCTTTCAATGTCTTACTGCAAACACTAGATGATTGAAGATCACCTCCACAGAGGCTGCGTTAAAAAAAGAAAAACGTGACAGAGTTTGATACAGTACATCAGTGTTTTATTCCATGCAGTTGGTTGCTTTGATTTTATTCCTTCCTGCTCCCACTGCACTGTACACAGGCTAATACAGGGTTGGTTGATCAGAACACCATTCAAGATATTGAAAGGGGAACAGGGACATGAGTAAGAAACATACTGGAGTGGAAGAAAAATAGCTCAGAGTTGAACAAGTCCTGCAGAAAAATAGTTTATAACAAAATAACTGTTTATGCGTTAGCTGAAAACGGAACGAGAAAATGGTGGGAAGGAATACGATGAAGGCAGAAACAGAGAGAAAACACAGAAATGTGATACAGCGGGAGGTTTGTCAAGTTGGAACAAATCTGCATTAATAGTACGGTTTCCTTCCGATTTAAATACTGAGAGCATTCAGACTTGATCTGTCGGATTGTAAAATACAGACAGTATGGCAAATAACACACTACAGAGAACTCGGCCTATTTGTATCCAACCTTTACTCACAGGTGTAATAAGAGACCCCTTGTGTCATTAGTTATATTCGTTAGTACAATACTGAGCTAATTTACTAAACCAAAAGCACTGAGCAAAATACCCAGACTTGTGCACTGAGAAGAAACTCACTCAGTAGTTGATCATGTGACTAGAATTACACGTGCTAATTAAACAGTATTGATGCTGGGACTCTGCTCGCACCTCTGTCTGGACGTCAGTACTCAAGCCAACAAATAGCACTGGATAATAAAGACTGAATGTCTTAAGCAGGTCCACGGCTAAGGTGTTAAACCTACGGTCAAAATCGGGTGCTCATGATTTCATTATCTCTCTGGGAACAGACCCTGAGGAGGAATTTATTCCTCAGGGGCTCTTAAAAGCAACGACAGCCACATCCAAAATACTGAAGCAGAGTGAAACAGGATTTCAGGGTCTCGACTCTTTCCAGCTCTAGTTTGAACAAAGTTGTTCACTCAGAAAAAGGCTGAACACTCTCGTTCCAGAAATACATCACAAATGAATAATATGAGCGAGGAAAAATAAAATATATCCTCTATATGATTAGGAAAACTAACATGATTCTAAACTTGCTAGTAGTCCGAAATAAATTACTCCAAAGACCGTGTAGGCCAGCTACAAAAAGAAAAGAAAGGAGAATTAAATTAAATTAAATTAACACAACAAATAATGGTAACTATACAACATTATAGTGCTGAGGACGGAAAGACATTATTGTACTTTACTCTCAATACCTGTCGGATTTCTGTGGAATAAAAACCACAGAAGCTTTTGAAAACACGTAAACAAGAGAAATGAGGTTGGTGTGTGTCCATACGCAAGTCCATAAGCAAGTCCTGGCTCACTGGGTACAAGACAACGCTTCACAAGTCCTTCTCATTCAGACTCGAAACGTTTTTTTTTCTCCTCCATCCGGTCTGAATCGTGCAGGTTGGAAGAACGCAAACTGGAAATAAGATTTGTCTCAAACGGGATTAAGTAAACAGGGTTGAACGTCTTGTTTTGTTCATTTGCTGCAAATGCATTTGCGTATAAGACTTTAACATACAAACAAACCCTGTCAAATCAGGAAAATAAAATAGAAACCCTCACTCTCACTCTCTCTCAGCTATCTGTCTAACCTGACTTAATCCATTTAAAGTTCAACTGGCCGTCCTGTCTAAACTATACTTACACAAACATACACACGTACACACACATCAAAAACACACATGGGTAATGAATACAGTATACCATCAGTGATAAAAGATGCAGCATCCCTCATGTTTTTAAAGGAAAAAACTGGTTATTAGTAGGGCATCTAAACGACTAGTTCTAATCCTAATAAAAAATCCGCGAATGTAAAAGCAATGTTGCTTGGTTTTCTGTCACAGAAACACAACGCACAGATCTGTCTCCCCCTAGTGGAGCGCCACGGCTAGTACGCTGAAGAAAAGGGCTGCACTGTGCATTCAACTTAACCTGAGCATGAAATCATCAGAACGCAGGAAGTGATTTAGGAGCAACAGAAAAAGTCTCAAAAAAAATATTAAAATAGACACTTCCTTTTAAAATGCGGCATTTCCTAGAACTAACTTGTGTCACTTTATCTTGCCGGTGCATCTGTCCAGCCAGCTAGACAGTCCTCCTGAGCGAGCTTCTCTTGAGCCTGAGCAGAACCTGCGTTATTGCTGAACCGTCCGAAGTGCCTCGCACTAGACATTCGGTCTGACTAGATACACGAAGAAAAACGGAACAAAATTACGCCAAGTCCTGAGGGATTTCGCGGGCTGCTGCATCTTCACGTCAGCCAAATCGTTAAATATTATAAAGGAAAAAAACTGAGATGAGATTAAAGGAGAGGAGCACGAGGCTCTCCAAGAAACCCCGGTCTAGACACGGATCCGCACGTGAAAAGGAACGCGTTGTCGTCGTCTTCCGGTCTCGTGATCCTTCCAAGGTCAGGCCTGAGGTGAGAGGAAAGCTGGATGGACAGGTTTTCTCCAGTTTCAACACTGATTTCAGGGATTCCTCACACAAATTCGCGCGTCGTTTTGATGTTCCGCTGCATTTCTGAGAAACTCGGCAGCAAAGTCTGATTGGTTCTCCAACGGACATGCTGAGACTCCACATGGATGGGTTCGTGGTGTTAGAAATAAGAAACGGAGATGAAGAAAGTGAGAGGACAGACAGGTTCTGTTCATGCTGGTGCTCAAACCGAAGTGACCCTGAAATCCCAGGGCCTCATTTATTATAAACTCAAGCTTTACCAGGTAGCTAGCAAGTTTTCGCTTCTTAGCCAAAAAAGGGCAGATCTGGATGCTTGCGTTTCTGTTAAAGGGTCCCATGTTTAATCAGAGTGATCTTTACTATACTCTCCACCACCACCACCTCACTCTCTCTCTCTCACACACACACACACCTTGATCGCCAAGTTTCTGGTCGAGTTTGTCCAATTTTTGTTCTATTCCAACCCAACACACTCGCTCATTTTTGTCCTTTTGTTCTAGGCTAGAATTGAAAAGACTTCCTGATTTTTGTTTTGTTTTCTTCGCTTCGAATGCAGAAAAATAAATTATGAATGTTACACTAGCTACATCGTCAGTCCAGAGTTGCCTGAGCTTACTCGGATGGGTGGGGCTTGAGATTGAGGGCGGGGACAGAATGAGCAAAGGGGCGTGGTCTTTTACAGCAGGCCCCGGTTATTGCGGTGGTTCTCCTCCCAGAAGGTGGGACCGTGGGAGGAGCTCACCAGGAAGAGGGAGCACACGGCTGCTTGTTCCTGATGGTGGTGTCGGAGCACTCGGCTTCTGAGGAGTCGCAGTCCGAAAAGTGCAGCGGATTCTGAGGGAAAGAGGCGCAGAGAGAGAGAGAGAGAGAGAGAGAGAGAGAGAGAGAGAGAGATGGAAAGGGAGAGTTAATTATGTGAAAACACAAACATGTCTGCGTTTGAATGCTTTTTCTGTGTTGTTATTCTCAGCATGTCATAATCTAGCATCTGCTGCGCAATCATAATGGTAAGTAGATATTTACATGGTTTCCAGACATCATTTTCCAGGTTATTTTCCCATGACTTACTCTAAGCAACAGCTGCCACGTACATGACTTGCATAAGCAATAGCTTTCACTTCCATTTATAGCATTAGATTTTTCATCAAGCTGGCAATGAATGACACAGAAATAGTGAATGATATTTAACAGCAGAGAAGCAGCACATCTGTGCCAATGTGTTATGCTTACACGGTTTAAACAGTTATTTATTTAGCAATGACTAGTATTTGCATTTTATACTAGCGTGCTACTGAATTCTCGATTCTGATTGGTCAGAAGGCGTTGATTCGTTCTTAAAAACAGCAGCTCGGACAGTTGGTCTGGGTAGAAGACATATTTAGAAGACAGGTTTATATTGATTCTCATGTGTTAATCCGTTATTGCTTCTAAAGTAACAAGTTAGACAGAGACTTGCGCGGTGGATGCTGCACAAATTGTTAAAAAAAAACGTGTATTTTGGAAGGAGTCTCCAGTGCCAGTGTTTTGCTGACAGAGCAAAGAGTCAGCGGAAAAGCTGTTACTTTAAGTTTTCCAAAACAGGAATGATTTCAGGATAAAACACTTAATGGATATTTCTTATTCACAAGGGGAGGGGGGAGAATCATGTATGCCCCATCATGTATTATTCCTGACATAAATAATGACTTTTTTAACATTACACAATGCAACAAGGTACAAGCTTGCTCTAATTTGCATTAGTGGATTGTCTCTTTATATTTTTTTTCCAGAACACCTGATCATTATTCTCATTTTCCAGAACAGATATGAATCCTGTATTAAGCTAAAACAGTGCTGCAGAGGTATCTAACCTCATAACTATGTTCGTCGGCACACAGCTTGCCCAGGGATATCTGAGTCTTGACCCGGCGCACAGCGCACTCTTTATCAGAGAGGCCGTCAGACTGCGTGGAGATGTCGATGGGGATCTCTGGTGTGTGTGAAAGCAACTCGTCCAGATGCTCCTCCTGACTGGCGCTCAGTGCCTCTAGAGGTCCGCTGTGCGAATGCTCGCTCGTGTTTCCCTCCTCGCCGTCCGACACAGACAGATTCTCCGAGCTGAACGTCGAGTACGACTGAAAGCTGCTCATGCAGCGGTGAGGCCTGTAGACGTCACACAGCGGTTACGTGAGCGTTACAGGATTCAATCGTTTATAATGGCACATTAAATCATAATCATAGATCTGTATGGAAAAAATAAAACACAATCGTACTGCTTTTTAATATTTTTACAGGATATTATTTACTGCACGTAAATATGTACTGTATGGGCTTGACCAATGAGAATTAAATAAGCGTTTCTAATGCAGCCTGGAAGATAAGTCGGCGCTCATAAAGAGCATACTGATTGTCAATTATTAATAAATGCAGAGCAACCAATCACCTCTGTCTCCGTGGAAACTCCACTTCACTGTCAACCTCACCCTCCTCTTCCTCAGATGAGTCATCCCCAGCCTGACAAGGAAGCAGACTGTTAGCTCACTCTTGCACCACCCCCTGACACACACACACTCAACCAAGATAACACACACAGGAAAGAAACAGTAACACAGTATAACGGCTGCAGGGAATACACCTCATAAATATACACCTGGACTGATTTTAAGGTTCCATGGACTTAATATTCAGAACATCTCTGGAATTCACGACGATAACGCACAGATGATGTTTCTTTATAGGAAACTTCAATGTGATGCGATTTTGAATATCCAGCCAACACACTACAGGGTGCTAATCGTTCCCAGAATGTGATTTGTGTGAAGTGTGTATGTGTGGTGTGCGCAAATAGTGCTTGTGTAAGGTCTATCGCATGGCTGTTGCATTGTAGGGATTCGAAGTCGCTAATTTTTGCTCTTGTTTGAAAGACGAGCATTGTGAGACTGCATTTTTTTTCTCTCTTCTTTAAAGTTATACGTTTTGATACCATGGTCTATCTGTATACTCGATTCTGATTGGCTGGAAGGTGTGCGTTAAAACCATATAATGCACAGGACGTTCCAGTCAGTTTAATCACAGTTCTAAATGAATGTGCTGCCTATAAACAACTGTAACCATAGTAACATAAAATTCCAGTTCCATACAGTAGTTAAACTCACAGCTTTATTTTTAGTAGAGATGCGGCACAGATGCAGGCAATTCTCTCTCCCTCTCTCTAATAATTATTTATAAAATTTCATTCAAATAAATGTAATCTTATCACACTACATTATCTCTGTGGATGATTTAGAGCGGGCAGAATTCTAGATCTAACAACCCGAATATAATGTAACGAATGTGAATTATTTTTATCCAGACAAATTTTGTGCTGGAATTATCAAATCCAGCTTTAACTTGTCAATGCCGGCAAGAGATTATGGTATAAGCGGGATAAATCCACGTCTAGGTGTGTGTTTACAGGATTTCAATGCACTCCATGGAGGTTCTTTGCCCCCACATCATGTATTAAAATCGCGTAATGCACACCGAGCCATGGAATATCCCTTAATTAAAGAAACAAGCCACTAATAAGTATGTTGTTTCTGTTTCGAAATCAGTAAAGCCCAGTTATATCGAACGATTATATAGGATGTCTTTGTGTGCTGTAACATTACATTTTCTTTTCATTGGAACTAAGAGACCCAAAGCTGTTCCAGCATGGCTGTGTCCCTGCGCACAAATCAAGCTCCACGAAGACATGATTTGCCAAGGTAGGAGTGGAAGAACTCGAGTGTCCTGCACAGAGCCCTGACCTCAACCCCACTGAACACCTTTGGGATGATCCGGACCGCTGACTGTGCACCAGGCCTCCTCGCCCGACCTCACTAACGCTCTTGTAGCTGAACGAGCACAAATCCCCACAGCCACGCTCCAAAATCTAGTGGAAAGCCTTCTCAGAAGAGTGGACGTTATTATAACAGCAAAGGCAGAGTAAATCTGGAATGTGATGTTCAAAAAGGTCCTATGGGTGTGATGGTCAGGTGTCCACAAACCTTTGGTGCATGTAAGCCACCGTTAGTGTAACAATTATTTTCATATCACACCATTACCGTTATAAACATTACACACTGCTGGCTCACCTTGCTGAGGGTTCTGAGGGTGCGCGAGAGGCCGTTCTGTGGAGAACCATCTTGCTCTGGCTGTTGCTGTCCCTCCATACCCTCTCTGCCTAGACCCTCACGTGTATTGACCAGAGAGCAGTCAAGCAACATGTCCTGGCACCGCAAGCACCCAGGCAGAGGATGACCCTGGCAGCAGGGGCAGAGCGCAGCTGGCCCTATAGCCGCGTGCTTCCGTGCGTCGGCCTCCAGAGTAGTGTTGATGAGGTCAGGGCTGGAGCGCTGAAGGTGCTCAGAGTGAGGGCTGCGTAATGCTGCGGCAGGCCCGAAGTAGCGCAGCTCGTTGGCGCACGTGGCTGCTGCGTTGTCTCGCCTCTGCAAAGGCAGCAGAGGGCTCTCAGGTGGTAGCTGATGAGGGTGGTGATGATGATGGTTATAATGGTATTGCTGAGGCTGCAGTGGTTGCTGTTCTTCAGCCATGTTGACGATGGGCTTCAAGACCCCGGGAAACTCGTTGTGGCTGCCCTTGCTGTTGGTGCGGCGGTGGCGTTGTTTGCTGCGGTAGCGTGCTTTCCCGGGAGGAGTGGAAACCCTTGGGCTGCCTGAGAGAGGAGAGGACACTGGGAAAGACTCCACACTGGAGATTCCATCAGAGCGCAGCAGATCAGGCCTACAGAGGAGGTAACACACGATCGAGCAGTGACACATTAAAACCGAAGTTGATAAGTATTATAAGCATCATAACCATTCAGACAGAGAGAGACAAAATTTAAAAAGATGCAGTTTGCAGTGTTTCTATACCTTTTCAATATTATTTTATATAGGTCATCTTAACAATGTATAAGAATACAGTGCAATGATTCTCCCTAGTGTCTTTATATTAGGCGACTCACAAGGCCTACACAGTTTCACCAAAGAGGCAGGGTCAGGTAGTGGGAAGGCGAGGGCCTGTCAGTTATTTTTCCCCCCTTCGTAATTGCATTTCACCTTCAAGACAGCAGACAGCACTAAAACCGCATGATTACTTTGCCCGAGCTATCCAGTTTTGAAGCACTGTGTGCAGAAAATTTTTTCCAAACTGACTTAAATACTCCGCATAATAGCTACCTCTTGGGAGTCTGAGTGCCAGGTTTGTGGTTCATGCTGCCCTTCTTCCTGATGAGCTTCTCGACTGCGTTGGGTCGGACGATGGGTCGCACCACGTGGCGTTTGTACGTGCCGGGGTATTTTTTCTCCACGGCTTGCTCCCTTCTGCACAAAACAGCAGCACAGTGAATCAGGGCTAGTCATTTAGAATAACATTTACAAACACAGCTACTGTTTTTAAAGACAAAGCTAACGATAGCTGCAGAAAGGTGAAGATTTGCAACCCTGGGGAATATTATTATTATTAATAATCAAAAACGGTCTTATTAAGGGTATGTCTGAGATGTGGCTAAGCTGGGGATGATGTGTAAGGAGATTAATTTCATTTAAAATTGCAATGAGACGTCTGGACTCTGGGACAGCACAGGCCACACTTGAGATTTATGCACTTGTATTTAATCTCCTAGTCATTAAACCTAAAATGAATTTTGAACACACATGTGGCAAGAATATTCCGGTCAAGAAGTAGAAGCTTACTGTTACTTACTAAAAAGTATGGAAGATTAGATCTGGAAAGTAAAACGTAATCCGTGTTTGCACATTTAAAAACAAACAAACACAATAGGCCTATAATGATAATTATATAATAATATATTTTATATATAATTATAATAATAATTGTACATGGAAAACATGGAAATATTATTACATGGAGTCATTTTATCAATATAAAGTTCTGTGATGTTTGTTTGTTTGTTTTTACAGCATGCTAATTTATTGCCACACCTTACTCTGTACAAGAATGGCTTTGGTTAGTGGTTGATCCACGTGATGCTTTAACGCGCTCACATTGTCGAGTTTATGTAAATTATTGTAATTCCTACAATAACAAAATGGATGTTTGGAAGCGCGTCTTGTCTCCTTGTCTTCAACTGTTGTCCGTTAGATTAAAAAAAAAAGAAATAAAAATCAGCAGGCTTTCGATTGAACTTTTGAACACCGGTGCCAATCTCTAATCGCTAGGTCAGAGTTATAGATTTAAACCGAGTGTTGCTGATGTTCGAGATTTCCAGCTAAAAAAGTGAGATGCCGAGTTGGGGAGGTGTGCTTACTTCATGAGCTCTTTCTCTCGCACTTCTAGCTGCAGCATGATTGCACTCAGCTCCATGTACAGGTTGTTCGCCCTCTCTAGCTTCCTCTCATAATGCTCTCGAATGTCCAGTGCATGCCTAAGAGAGCAAGAGGAATATACCACAAGACAGGGTTGGAGAGAGTCTTGGCAAGGTGGCACTTCACAATTCGCTGAATATTTAGTATCAGCAGGGTCAGTGGCCTACCTGAGTTCATCTCTTCGGCGCCGTATAAGTTCCTCGTCCAAGCGGTGGATGCACGTTCCTTCACTTTTAATCTTCTCGAAGTGCTTCTTCACTTCCTCTCTCCACTCCGCCTGATAAGCGCATGCAAACACAGGCATGTTACGGTCGAGCAACTAGTCAACTAAATTACTTTGGCATGCTTTTGGTACGTAGGAGGAAACCAAGGAACCCGGAGGAAAGTGTCACAGGCCCGGTAAGAACATATGAAACTCCACACAAAGAGAAACCTGAGCTCAGGACTTGTTACCAATGCTACCTGCTGTGCCAGTACCCAATTCTACATGTTAAACTTCAGCTCTTAATCCTGGCAATCTAAGCTGTACGTGCACTGTTGTTATTTAAAAAAGACAAACCTGAGATTTAAAATACGTCTCCTGGGGGGCTCCCAGCACATCTGCAGAGGCTATGTCCAGGTGCAGCAGGATCTGTCGGAATGATGGCCTGTTTCTGGGTTTACCCTGCCTGTAGACAGGAAGCAAGAATTATAAGGACACGGTTTCACTATTCGTTGGTTTAATATCCATCAGATTTGCAACATGCAAATAATGTACCTGTATAATTACTGAAGGAAGTGTTAGCATGATGTCTGTTGCCTCAGTTCAAATTCTCAATAAGATAGTAAGTAACATACCGAAGTCTTTCCCTGCATCCCAATTCGCTTATAATACTTATACTATGCACTACAAGTACATACTCTTTTTGTGACGGAAAAAGTGCATACTTTGGAGTGTGCACCAAAAGTCTACACAAGGACTGGGACATACCAACACGTCATGTAATGGAAGAGCGCTTTGTTGCCAGGAAGAGAGAATACAGTCACTGTAAACAAACTCCTGGTTGCATTCCAGCTTTTCTTCATTCATTACTCCTTATATAATCTATACTATATCGTTTAATTTACCATTCCCTTCATTTATTTTTCCACATTTCATTCATTTATACCTCTCTAAAATGCATCCTTGGATTTGCCAAAATAAGCAGTCACAAAATTCCTCCTCCGTCATGCAAGGAGAGTTGTGGGAAATATTAGCTGGGGAAAAAAAAAAAAAAGTGTCCATCTATCCACACATTTCGAAAATCTAGCGGAAACAGACAATCATCTGGGTACCTTTGGGATAATACTATGATTCGGACACACTCATTCTCATCTCGAATACTATTTAGTGCGGATTAGTATGTGAATTGGGACGCAGGGTATGTTTAGTATTAACTATTTTTCACTAGTGCTTCCAACATTGTGTTCGATTACACAGAAGGCTTGAAAGAAAGAATCGCATTCATGCATAAACTAATTAAATATATATATAAATATATATATATATATATATATATATATATATATATATATATATATATATATATATATATATATATATATATATATATATATATATATATATATATATATATATATATATATATTTAAAAAATATATAAAAGAGGGAAAAAAGAGGGAGAGTGAAAAATCAATGAGAAATCAATCAATACGATTTGATCAGAGGAGCTGCAGTCACCATGTCTGCCTCATGAGGATTTTGAAGCCGTCGGGGCAGGTCGAGGGCACAGGAAGGTGCAGACTGTTACTCCCTACGCCCCAGATAATAGCAGAGGAGTCCACATCTTTATAGGGGACCTCTCCGGTCAGGAGCTCCCATAAAACCACACCAAATGACCTAGAGAGTAAACAGGAAACATTTACACTTGCATCCCAAGGACTTGAGAGCTTACATAACATCAGCTGATTACATGGCACTAAGGGGCTATGTAAAAAAAAAAAAAAAAATTGCTGTTATGTAAACAAGGTCAGCTCGGTGAGGCAGAAATAATCTAAGCACTGAATTTCTTAATGCATGGCATTCAGGGACACTTACCAGATGTCTACTTTCTCAGATACAGGCTCGTTGCGGATCACCTCGGGAGCCATCCAGGCCACCGTACCAGCAAATGACATCTTCGTGCTCTTATCAATCAGCTCTTTGGATGTCCCAAAGTCGGAAATCTTCACAGCATCGTTATGAGTGACTAACACGCTAAAGAGAGGACGAACCCATGGATTTAGTTGAACGTTTTATTCGTTTTTAAATCCCTGAATAAGTACAGAAAGTACTTAAGTACTGTTATAAGTGCTAAGTATAGTTCGTCTCGCTCCTTTTGACTTTTGACAAATTTCACATAAAACTGATTACAATAAAATAAATATTACTTTCAGCTACTTTTTGGTTTCACAAACTGAATCGAAACAGTAAATGGAGTTAGCATTTTTGCACTCCCGGTTCCATTGTCCATGGATTTTTGTGAATGGGTTTTTGTTTAAATGCCTGAAATATGGTCTGTGGTGAACACAAGCTCAAGATATATATATTATAGAATACATCAGTGACCCGGGTGTGCGTTTTTAAAGCTTTTACGTGTCTTTAAAATTGCTAAACGGGACTACAGAGTTTGTCGGGGACATTAAACGTCATCACGCCGAATAGGAAAACTCCTACTACAGCCTCGTTGTGTTTATACTTGTGCTCTATTGTAGAAGAGGTAAGTGCAATAAATCAATTTATTTATTTTTAATTAGAAATAGGCCAAGGGTTTACACTGTACACAATCATTCAAACATACATAAGAATAATACTTTTTTACATTTACATTTATTCACTTGGCAGACGCTTTTATCCAAAGCGACTTACAAATAAGCAAAGCGATATATCAAGCAGGGAACAATACAAGTAGTGCTACTATACAAGATTCATTAATTGAATACCAGAGGAAGCAAAGTGCACAAGCAAAGAGTAGAGGTGTAAGTGCGTTGTGTGTGGGGGTTTTTTTTTTCTTTCTTTCTAGGAGAAAATAAATATATAGGTGAAAATAAATATATTTATTTTTAAAATATATTTAAAAATAAATATATTTATATATAATAAGTTGTGTTCATTTGTAAGGATTATCTTGATGAACAAAATGTGCAAGAATCAGAAACGTTTGCTGGTCACAGCATTTTCTGTAATAAATCTAATAGCCAATGGAAAAACCCTATTTTTGTCGAGGGAACCAGGGTGATGCTAACTTCTGGGTTGGCCAACAAAAACACGCCATCCCTGCAGCGCTCTATAAGGCTGCTATAATTGCCATCTGTTTGACGATTCCTTCACGTGAGAGCCGTTTATGCACTAAACTGGTACGGTCCATTAAGTGCTAAGAGAAGCTTACTTTGGTGATTTGAGGTCTCTGTGGATGATCTTATGGAGGTGTAGGTAGTTCATGCCGCTAGCAATGCCCGATGCCCAGTCCACCAGGAGACGGGGAGTTATCTTCCTCCCAGCCCTGAGTACCTCGTACAGCTGCCCCTGAGCACAGTACTCCATGATAATGCAGTAACATGGAGCCTGTGTGCACACGCCCCTGCAGAAAAGAACAAAAGCAACCCACGCAAGTCAGAAAATGTGCATTTCGGAAAAATTATTGCTATTTAAAGAGGCAAAACTCATTCGTAGGTCGTACTTGAAACCGATGATGTTTGGGTGCTTCAGTTTGCGGAGGTGTTTGATGTCGGTCTCTTTCTGCTCTCGGACCTTCTTGATGGCCACTTCTTCCGAGTGGAACTTTCCCAGGAAGACGGCACCCTGAGCTCCACTTCCCAACCACTGCAGCTCGGCGATCTCCTCGAATGGAACCTCCCATACATCTACAAACCGATCGACAGACAGTGCTAGCACACATCCGACCAATCAAAAACGATGAATTCTGCAGCAGCTGGTTACTCTAGGTCATTGCACCGGCGTGAATGAAAACGCGATCTTTCATTTGCTGCTATATAAACGCAAACTGTAATCAGACAAGCCGCTTCAATTAGACTCCTGGAAGCAGAGTACATGGAAAAAAAAGTCAAGAGCACATCTGACCCTATTACATGGAGCCCGTTTACTACCCCATCTAAGCTGGCTAGTGTGTCTATTGTGTAAGGAATAGGCACAAGGCAGGGCGTACAATTATAGGAAAATAAACAACATTTATATTTACATTTATGGCATTTTGCAGATGCTCGTATCTAGAGCGACTTACAGAAGTGCTTTCCACGAGACAACTTAATTCCTGTTATCACTTTACAGCAGCCACAAAACAGCTGTTCCCTCACCAGCCTCTCTTATTTGTTCTCTCTTGAAGTTAATAAGACAAAAAAACAAACTTTACTTTACACGTAAACAAGAAACCAGAAAGCACGAAATCAGAAGACTTTCCTGTGGCTGAGATCTTTCTGACCATTACAAAGTGCTGGCACTGGAGACTCCTTCCAATAAATATGTCCTTACACAAAACCTCACCACATCAACGATGAATCATTTTTCTATGCTTACATAACTATGCCTCATTGCCCAATATCGAAACGTCGGCTAACGTAGCCAGCTAATTAATTGGTTGTAAGTTAGTTTGTATATACAACTAGTGCTGGGCGATATATGACAAAAACATCACATCACGATACTTGAGGAGATTTCTACGATACGCGGTACGAATCACAACATAAATTTAGCTAACTGGCTGCAAAACAGTAGTAAAATCAACAACAAAAAACCCTTTAAACTGAGTTTGATGACACTTTTATTTAATGTGACAGAATTTTGTCTACAAAGACAAAAAAAAGATTACACGAGGAAAAAAAAAAAAAGTCAAATCAGTGGCATCCGTTCATTATCATTTAACTTGTAATTATTAAAAATGTAAAATAAATAAATAAATACAACCACCATACCAACGATATGTCAAAAAAAGTGTATCGCTTAATCATTTATTACAATATCTATTATATCGATATATCGCCCAGCCCTAGACAGAACTAGGATTTATATTTGCATTTACTGGAATGTATTTAAATGCAAGCAAAATTGTTACAATATAGCATAACTAACAATACCCAAGATATCAAGCCAGCAATCTGAGCATGTGAGTTTCACAGCTATGAGTTTCCAGGTACCACCCCATCCTCTGAGGATCTACCGACTGGATGCAGAGTTAGGTTCAATGCTGAGACGCCAAACAACCTGCAACTATCTGACTTCGCGGCAGTACGAAAAAGATGCGTTAAAAAATCTGAACAGCGATCTCTATATTTGCTGCGCAAGTAATGCTTGCAAACACTAGAAACACGCGGTCACCTTGTTGCTGAAGCTTGTAATCTGTCGAGTACGTCTTCCCTATGATATTCCACACAGGCTTTAAGCAGCCGAACAAGCCTTCCAGGAAGCCGCCTCCGCCCGTGTTAGCTCGGTGGAACTGAAGTTTGATGTCATCATGATGATGCTGGTCAGCGTGCTCCATGTTACAGCCTCCGTCTTCGTTGCCGTCTTCCCCGCAGGAACCGTGCTCCTCGTGCTCGGCGTTGTGTTCCTCTTCATGCTCCTGCAGCTGCAGCACGCTGTTCTCGAAGTGGCCTTGCTCTCGGCTCGAGTCCTCGCTGAGTGCCGTGCAGGGTGGGCTGCTGCCGCTCACGCCCAGGTCATCATCCCGACCTGGCTGCAGGGGCACGGGGAGGCTGGTAGGCGGAGCCAGGTCTGTGATGATCTGTGGAGGAGGGGCAGGTGGTGGGGCTTGGGGAGAAGGGGAACTGTTGGTATTGGCTTTCTTCAGAGCGTCTCCCACCACGGTGAGCTTGAGCTCTTCTTTGAGCTTTCCCACCAGCAGGCTGGGGCAAGAGGTCCAGGACAGCACCTCTGGGGAGCTACCCATGGTGCCGTGCATGTGCATGGGCAGCTGCCCGACAACAGAGAGGGTAGGCTAAGAGGCTTTAATAATGGAAACTCTGGCTTGAGATCAGGAGACCTAAACACACACACACACACAGAGGGAGAGAGAGAGAGAATCCTTTTAACTACATAATGCATTTTATTCAAGGAATTTCACCATTTTATCAATCTTTTCTCACAATGTAGGTTGTCCATTACACTCCTGAAATCCCACAATGCACTGCAAAGGGTTAGTGTCCAAACAATATAGCCTAGAGGATGCACAGCAGTGATGGTGCACTTTAAGGGCCTAGGGAATAAGATATTATTTTGTACACAGAACCAGTCTAATCTCCAGTGTTTTCTCATACCCGTGATCTACGGGATTAGAAGAGCTTATATTAATGATGATGATTATCTTTTCAAACCTGAAAGAGGGAACAGAGAGAGTCCAGGAAGTGTTTGTCCGAATCTATGCTTGGCTGGTTTTCTCGCTGCAGCACAGGGATTAAGCAGCCATGCGAATGAGGGGCTAAACATCTGGCGCACACCATCCAAACACAGAAACACACACGCGCACTACAGCTTGTGTGGTTTACACAAGACGTAGCTTCCCAAAAGCAAGCTTATCTTGGTCTCACTGACGGAGAAATAAAACCCCAAGGTAAACCCATGAGCAATGCACTTAAAGTGGATGGAGGCTGGACCGAGAGGATGGAGGCAGAGAACGCCCCCACAGCTGCCATGTTCTCAGCCAACGTATGGGTTTTTATCATCAACCTCCTGAGTTATTATTAAACAACAGGAGTTACAGCGACGCTGATTAGAACACTCCTCCTGCTGTCGTGTACAATCAGGCTAAAGTCCATCTTAAAGGAGCATTTCGATCAAGACCGACAAGAGAAAAGCACATACATAATGGAGATTGCATTGCTGGTATGAGATTACAGCAACAATTAACTATGTGCCTCTGTACTTCATATACAGTAGGCTCCAGAATTATTGGCATCCCTGGCAAGGGGGTTAAAAATTGTGTAGCTTGATCTCACAGTGAAAATATGAGACAAATCTAACCTTTAATTGAAGCAAGGAAATAAATACAAATGCCAATTACAAATTATTATTATACAATCATTGGCACCCTTAGAAATGCTTAGGGAATTTCCCTGAACGTTTATGAGGTCAAATTCCCCTTACTCATTCATGTGCATAGTGAAGATTACAGAATCCCAAATGCAATCAAAGTTTGTTCATGATCATAAAATGAAGTCGAGTATAATAAATAATAGTATGGGATTAGTAATAGAGAAGTTGAAAACAACCTGGAAGTATGTGCAAGGGTATTTTTCTTCCCAGGCACAGTGAGGAAAATGCCAACATCCATAAAATAATTCTACACTTCTCTGGAACTGGATTGGATGTATTAACTCTATATCATCCTTCCAAAAGATATAACCTCAGTTGGTGCTTTGATAATGGTGTTGAAGGGCACGGTCTAGTAATCCTCCTTAATTGTTTGTTTGGGTTGAGATCTGATGATTGTGAAGGCCCTAGCGTATAAATAAATCATTTCATCCTCATCAGATTATTCAGTGAGCCCTTGAGCTGTGTGGATGGGGCAGAATCATGCTGGGACAAAAAAAAAAAAAAAAAACCCAACTCCATGACAACAGAAATGTTTTATCATGGGATAAAGCTGATCAGTCAGAAGATTGCTGGATTGATTTGCAGTAAGTGAAGAAGTTAATCGAAACGCCTCCAAAGCATAACACAGGCCATAAAGGATTTCGCAGGAGGTTTTTTTTTGTGAATGTTGCGGCCATAAATGCTCGATTTTGCTGTGGAATAATTGTGATGCAACAACTCATACCGCATTGAGTTGTTTTTTGTCTTTCGCAGTGATGAAATGAGACTTTTAGCTGTACTCCTGTTCGACGCACATGTATTGAAGAGGGCTTTGGCTGAATGCGCATTGGGATGAGGTCACATGATCTGTCTTGGCCCAAATCTGTGGAAAATCTGTGGTAATTTTGAAAAGTTCAAGCTCCTCCGAATATTGCGTTAATTTCTTTGATCACAAAATCCTGAAGGGACTGGCAACAGAGCGGCACCGGATTTTGCTTTCATCTGTGTGTAATTAATTAATTAATTTATATATATATATATTATATATACATACATACATACATACATACATACATACATACATACATACATACACACACACACACTGACAGTCCTGCACATGATGGTCAACAGATCAATATAAGCAGTGACGTGACACAAAGTCAGTCTCTAGACCAAGTTTATTCACCGTAAAACTAATCCATCCGTAGCAACTCATCTCAATTCTGGACAAAAAGAACGTTTTTAAAAGTTTAATCCAGTAAGTATGGGCTTTGATGACTTTCATACGAATCAGGTATGTAGGAGGTTGTCTAAAGCAACATATGAAGTTCCGTGGGAGCCGGAGCTAATGAGGCCATGTCGTGATGGGTGAGCTTGTGAAACGGGGCCGAGGCAAGAAGCACGTGACCGCACCGAGCGCCGTCTATCGCACACGAACATAGGAGAGGCAAGGGGAGTGGAAAGAGTTGTGCCAAAGAGATAAACTGCCCTGTCCTTTTGTTTGAGCAGTACAATCAGAGCAGGACCTATGAACTACACACATTCCCAAATTCTCTCTCTCACACACACACACACACACACATGCATGCATGCACATGTGCAAGGTGAGTGAACCGTCTCTCCTCTTCCCAGAAGAATAGGTTCTCCGTTTCCAGTAGCATTAATCTGCACAGGGTAGTAACTGGATAGAACTCTTTCCTTTCACACACACACACACACACACACACACACTTATTTGGTAGTGATGTCGAGAGGCACAATGGTGTGTGTGTAACTTGATTAGTGGGTGTGAGTGATGGACCAGTAGAAGGCATCAATAATGCAAGCTCAGCTCTCAAGCTCTCAGCACACAACTGAGAGTGCAGGACGCAACCAGAGCTCGCTCTCTCTCAGGTAACGCAGAAATCCTTTCCTCTGTGTGTGTGTGTGTGTGTGTGTGTGTGTGTGTGTGTTGTGTGTAATTCCACCCCGGGGCCAGTGCAGATGCTCCGAGCTGCATTACAGCCTGGGTGAATTATCCGAAGCCCTGCCAAACACACACACACCCCTCCAATGCAGTAAGACACACTTCTAACACTGCTGGGAATCTACAGATTACACTTTTTCCATTTTCGATACAACACTGAGATCAGCCCATATCCGACGTAGAGCTGACACACACAGCCTTTTAGTGCTCGAGCTGACGCTGTGCCATTTTACGTGAAGCATCTAGGCTTGAAGCCAAGTTCTTTATACGTTCGATACGAGATCTGGATCATGCCAGTAGAAACTAGACATTTTAATGGCATGACTTGGTGCATCCCAACTTCCAAACAAGTGTCCTTAATCTAGGCAAATTCAGAAACGGACCCCCGTCAACAAATAAGCACTGAGCATTTACAATTCAATTCTATGCTCCTATTTCTATATAAATCGATGAAATCAAATCAATCCACCATTAAAAAAAAAAAAAAAAGTTATTATGGGCATTGAAATTTGTTATATACAGTATGTACTTAAAAGTACAACTTAAACTAGCATAGATGGTTAAACAAATAATTTACAGTTTGCTCTTTAAAAAAAAACAAAAACAAAAAAACTTTTTTTTGTAAATGTTCTAAAATATTTTTTCTACTTTCATACATTCATTACAGCTTCATCCATTTGTGCATTGCAGGACCAAGTTTCACAGACAGTGCATTCAGAAAATATTCACATCCCTTCACTGTTTACAACTTCATGTTATTGTAGAGTTTTACTCCTAAAATATATTCATTACCCCCCCCCCACCCCAATCTGCGAAGAATACCCGATAAAGAAAACACATACAAGTATTCCCAAAATTCTAAATAGTATTAAATATTTCGAAATATCACAACTGCGTGAATTGCAACATGCATATCGCAATGGCTCGTGAAAACAATGATTTCAATACTTAAAAAAGTTACGAAAAGTCGAAGTTTTAGGGCAACAAACATGCACGTTGCTTGGTTATTCATTATTTAACAAGTAAATGGTAAAAGTGCACTTTTATCCAAAGCGCTTTACACTGTGTCTCATTCACCCATTCACACACCAATGGTAGCAGATGCCATGCAAGGCGCTAACTTGCCATCGGGAGCAACTTGGGGTTCAGTGTCTTCCACACTTCGGCATGTGGAGTCACCCGGGCCGGGAATCGAACCGCCAACCCTACGATTAGTGGACAACCCGCTCTACCAACTGCTCCACAGCCGCCCCGCAAGTAAACTCATATCGCATTTTCCTTCAGTATCGTGCAGCCCTAGTTGTAACTGTATTAAAAATCAAGTGCCGCAGCAAGGAGTTAGAATACATCATGTATTTTTATTAACAGAACTTATGTTATTTGTATACGTTATGGAGTCATTTAAAAGACTGATTATGGAGAAAAATGTTATTCATTTTATAGCAAGGCTGTAATGTAATGTGGGGGAAAAAATAGACTATTTATAATGTACGTGTCATGTCTGAAAGGCAGATGGACATTTAGGTTTACTTACACATCTTTCATAATTTGGACATGAAGCACTCGACTCACTCAGAGTAAGCGCTTTATCCTGATCGGGATCACACTGGACCCTGGGAACACTGGGTATGAGGTAGGAACACGCCCTGGATGGGACACCGGTACGCCACGTACGCAAATGATTATACTAAGATCAACCTCCACTTATGAGTATTGTTATTATTTTGTTATTTTATGTACAACTAGTCTTATGCAAGTCAACAACCTTTAACTAATAATTTATTTTCAACTGTGACAGGCCAAAACATTAGCCTGGATACTGTAGCACAGGATTATTATGACCAGAAACAAAGCATGTGCAGGAGCATCCAGTATTTATAAACCTCAAATTACACACGTCATCGACATTCTTCGGCCTACGCGTGTCTAAAGACAATTTTAACAAATGCATGCCTCCCTGTAAAACTCACTATAAAATAGGAGACTATCATTTCAACAAACAAATATGAAAGTGGTATGAGCTTTTGGGGAACCAGAGCGAGACTGGATCCAATGTTGGATGCGGCTGGTTTTTGTGCTGACAGACAGGTTTTAAATGCTTTCATGCTCCATGTTAACAGAAGCCTCCTCAATCTGCGCTGTAAATTATTCATGGGTTTGGTTGTCTGGCCTTCCATAAATAATGTCTGTACCTTATCGGCACAGGGCCTGACCCAGCCGGCTAATTTACACGCCACTTGGACCTGGTTCTGACCGGTGAACACTGCTGATGGGCAGGATTGCATGACCAAAACACTCTCTCTCACACACCCGGAGAGAGAGAGAGAGAGTTGTAGGGTGATGTTCTGTCCATAGATCACTGATGGAGACAGAAGTGATGAGAATGAATAGAGAGAAAAAACATAGTGAGAGAGAGACAGACATAAAGAGAGATGCAAATGGACAGAAAAATGAAAACTAAAATGAAAGAGACATGGAAAGTAATGAGTAAGCAGAATTATGGGCAGTTGATTCATTAACCGCTCAGAAGTATAAATGAGAAATGTACGTCGCTCTGGATAAAGGCGTCTGCCAAAATGCCGTAAATGTAAAACCGAATCCGCAAAATCCAAAGAACTTTTATAGATCTTTAGAGGAAAAGGTTGAAACGATGTATTTCGTGTTTGTTCAATGAACCATAAACAATTCTTGCACATGCACCTGAAGAAAGATGTCTAGGGTTCCTGCTCACTTGCGTGAACATGCCATAGGCCTGCTGCAGGGAGGCATGAGGACTGCAGATGTGTCCAGAGCAATAAACTGCAATGTCTGTAATGTAAGACATCTAAGACAGTGCTACAGGGAGACAGGAAGGACAGCTGATCGTCCTCGCAGTGGAAAATCACATGTAACCGTGTGTCCCCAAGACGTGATCGAGAACTTGTAAATGCCTTGGTGGAAAAGTGGACTGACCAATCTGGTGCAGTCCATGAGGATGATATGCACTGTAGTACTTAAAGCAGTTGGAGGCCACCAGATACTGACTGTTACTTTTAATATTCACCCCCCCCTTTTATACAGGGACTCCATTTATGTTCGTCAAATGTCTGTGAAACTCGAATGTTCAAGTTATGTCTCAGTTCTTGAACAGAAATAAAACCAGTAGAATGTGAGAGGATGTTTATTTTTTGTTGAGTTTATCAGTCCGTACAGAATTTTAGGGGTTTTTTTTTTAATTGTTGCGTCCAAAAATGCTTGATTTTGCTGTGGCTTTAGTCAAAATCTGCGATGCAACTTCGAGTTTTTGTGCTTTTTTTTTGTGCAAAATTGCAGTTGCATGAAACTGTTTTGCACGGTCTTTCACAGAGATGATTGTTTGTATAGGAGACCTTTTAGCTGTAAAACACACTTGAATCGAAGAGGGCTTTGACTGAATGCGAGTTGTGACGTCACATGAAGTGTCGGCCCAAATCTGCAGAAAATCTGGGGTAATTTTGAAAAATTGCAAGCTCCTCCGAATATTGCAGAGTTTGCGGGATTTTGCGCTCATTTCTGCGATCGCAAAATTGTTCAATCCTGGAGGGACCGATTGTGTTTGGCTGTGATTTTGTCCCATTTACAAAGAAAGCTTACCAAGACTTCCCCACTCAGTAGGGATTGGACATGAACACTACGGAAGGAGCAGCTGGTGGGGTCGGGGGATCGGCTTCCTCCATCCCCTCCATAAACACGCACACACACACACACTCATTAGACAAGAACAATTACTCCCAATGATACAGAAGGTCCTACAATCTGTGCCACTCGGCAAACGTGTGCCAGGCAAAAACACACAAATACTATTGTTCTCATATACTAGAATAGCTTCAGCATGTAGCTCATACTTACTGAAATTAGCCTAAATAAGCAATCATCTTCAAGCAAACGCACTCCAGGAGAAGCATATGGTCCCATCAATCTACTGTGTGGCATAAATACACAACCACACCCACTCAGCATCTGTGTCCCCGTAACTCTAGGCCTCATTAGCTACAGGCCCGGGGGGCAGTCTTTAGGGGAGGTGGGAGGGTCCAGGGGATGGGGTAGGGTGTACGCTCCAGAGGGACCAGCTGGAGAAATGCAACAAAGAGCCAATTTAGCCTCTGACAAAGAGCCATGCACCCTCTTTCTGTCGGTCTGCCTGACACACACACAGTCTCAGATTCCCTGTCCATTTTTCCAGACACCGCCTGATCCCACTGCACACTCTCCTCTTACATTCCCAAAATCGATCAGATCCCCCTGCTGAGAGTTCTAGCTCCAGTCTGTCCCTGTGCCGGTCCCACGCCGAGACGCTGACAAGAAATCGCTCAATCGCTCAGTGTGATTCACGACGCCAATTAACCGTGGCAGCCTCCCACAGCACCTGAGCACCATCATCACCTCATTCACACTACAAGTCATCATTAAGCGCTTTTCTACAAGCCCAGTCCCCGCAGCCTCCTCACTTATGCCCACTCAGCCCACTCAGCAGGAATTAAAAAATAATAAAACCACTCTCAACTGAGAATTTAGTTAAAAAACACACAAACTTGACTTGTCTGATTAGCATGTCTCATGAGAGTGGGATGTTTTATGTATCGGGGGTGGACTAATCACTTGCCTGAAACTGGCAACTGAAACAGGCATGTCTCATGTCTGGGCTATAAGAACAGGATTATTTTTTTGTTCTAGTTTTTTTTTTCCTCCCCCCAACGGTGGTGTGACGCATCTCGATGCTCTAACTCTAGCCCACGCTACCCGTTCCGAATCCCGTCGCCCAGTGCACTACACACACACCGGTTATTCCGTGATCTTGGCGAAACCATTGTTTCTACTCAGAATAATTTGGCATGCATGACAACAATGTACACAAGATCGTGAAGGTATGTGGAAAAATCAGAATCAGAGAAAATCTACAATGCATTCCAATCACAAGTTCCACAGAGAAAAAAGCAGGGTTTTATTTTAATAATTTTTTTTTACTAGAGGTCAATTTTTATTATTTTTTTGGCTGTTTGGGGTGTGCCTGTGTTCAGCACTGAATTAAATTTGTGATGTCACACCCCGCAGTAGTGGTTAAGGGCTAATACAAAAGTAGACACTTGGAGTTTTAAGAATTTGCTCATTTTTTTCACATGTATTTATTTTCTTTTATTAATTACCTAGCCTAATAGGTTTCAAATGTTAGAACTTTATTGTGGCAGGTGTTACTATTCAAAAAAAAAAAAAAAAAAAAAAAAAAGCTTTCGTTGTGCTGTCCGTTTCATTTCTGTACCTATGTTACTGTTGAGAGGTGTGAATTGTTTGCCCAGAAGGGGGCTCAAACCTTAACCCTTCCCCATCACCCTGCCGCATCACCCAGCAGCTAAACAGTCACAATACTCTACATACAGAAACCCAGACCAATCTTATAACAGACTTGAAGCGATAAAATAATTAATTTGTTTATACAGACTGAAAATGTCCGATAAGTCGAAAGAAATCTGTTTTACTTTCATCATACTTACCGAATGCAAAATTATTCCACTACACAAGTCATTAAAGCGCACACAAAAATGACTGAGACTCTCGTTCAGAGTTAAATATTTTACACATGAATATAGCCCTAATAACAGACGTCCTAGAAACATGAAACTGCTGGTCTGACAACTGCTTCTACTTCCTCCATCCCTCGCATTGCACATACGCTAGATGTGATGTTTAAAAAGTATGCAATTAAACATCTTTTTCGGCGTTGTGAGAAAACTGGAATTGTGAGGAAAAAGAATCTGGTGCCTGCACTAGTTGGAATCGCTCACGGGAAATTCGGCAGCAAAATTAGACGCGCTCAAATCAGAGGCTATGTCCATATTAATCTGGATAGATCTGAAAATTGCAATTTCGTTTTAAGACTCTCTTCGTCTACACGTTTTCAAAATTGTGCTCATCAACACTGAAACATCTGAAAACGCATACATCCCTACACTACATGTGCGTAAAAACATAGTTTCGGCTGCGTCGTTTCCATCAGGAGTTTATTTAAAACGTGTACAAAGTGACGTCGATCTTTATCGGACGGGATTGCAGGCGCAACAACTGCAGTACATCCACCATCTTGTTTGTTTTCAGATGGGTGACATGACTTAAAAAAAACAGTGATGTAATTTTTTATACATCTTTATTTTCTCAGTCCACACTGTAACGGAAAAATGTCGTTTCGGGAGAGCGTTTTCGACAAAGCTCCGTTTTCTCTGGACCAAAATGCTGTCTCACTGTGGACGGAAGGCCAAAGCGTAGAGAACAAGATGCGTTTTCACATTTATCCGGATTGATGTGGATGTAGCCAAAGGATTTGCCAAAAAGGAGCTAAAGGTCATGCTGTTATGGAAAACAGGTTGAATCACTGAATCAAAATATTGCGTAGTGTGTTGAACGGAATCAAACAGTTCATCAAAAACCCAGAAATCGTTTTCAATGAGAAGTGAAAAACGCTAAGGATCATAAAATCATGAGTCAATCAGCCCAAAAGTTTCATATCGTTAGTAAACATCACTGCCATCCATCACTGCCATCCACAACCATCCAGGACTAGTATTCGATCCCAGTCCCTGAACGCCGCAAGCTATCTAAAAACAACGACCCCGCATATATTTGTTTAAATATCTAAAGTCTTATTTGATTAAAAGACATCATCTCTTCAATCTGAATAATGTGTTTAGATTTGGTTGCACCGCTACTATACACTCTACTAATCTCCTTAAAAATGCCAAAAATCCTTTTGTCATAAAAAAATAAATAAAAACCCACCAAATTATTGTTCCAGTCTTCCAGTAAACCGGGCTTCATTCAGGAGGTTCATTCACTTCTCTAGTCTATCATGGACTTCAGCAGGTTACAATCCTGGAATATTTAGGGCTTATGTGGGAGTGCAGAAGCATGGGACTTTCCTCTGCTTCCTGCATCCTGATTTGCAGACTAAAATATGGCCTGATGTGCAAAGCTGCTTTCGTCCTGTGCAGTCCTTCTCTCGCTCTCTCTCTCTCGCTTTCTCTCTCTCTCTCTCAGCACTGGACTGAGGTAGGCAGGTCAATATATAATCTGTTCTTAATGGAGCACACACTAAATAACCTGGCAGCTGTGCAAAAAACAAACAAACAAATAAATAAATTACCAAAACACACTCCAACTCGTCTTCTTTTCAGTTCTGTTCTTTACACTGCAAAATAACCTCCAGTTCTTTTCTGAGATAAAATGTTCCACTTTAGAGTATACTTATAAGATCAATGCCGCATCCCATGAAAGTGACACTTGGCATATAGGGTTTTGCTGCTTAGAGAGAGAAAAAGGAAACAAGAGAGACAGCAAAAAACTCCACGAGGCAGTGTGGACTGAGACAGTATACCTTACCCTTCTTAGACACTAATGCACCTAATGGAATGGAGAGCCTAAATAATGAATTTGCTATCAATTGCTGGTCTTAACTCCCGAATCCTGGACGTGTTTATTTCCCCCACCTCAGGCAAACAAACATAAAATCTAGTAGCTAAATTCATTTAGCTTAAAACAAAAATGCATTAGGAGAATTGTGGGGCAGCTGTGGTGCAGGTGGTAGAACGGGTTGTCCACTAATCATTGTCCACTAATCGTTTTCCACTGGTCGGGTTCGATTCCCGGCCTGGGTGACTCCAAATGCCGAAGTGTCCTTGGGCGAGACACTGAACCCAAAGTTGCTCCCGATGGCAAGTTAGCGCCTTGCATGGCAACTCTGCTACCATTGGTGTGTGAGTGTGTGAGTGAATGCGACACAGTGTAAAAGCACTTTGGATAAAAGCGCTATACAAGTGTGCCATTTACCAATTATTTGAGAATTCTGTAACGAGTTGGGAATCACCTTGAGCAAAAAAGTATTTGTACTTATTCTCATTTCCTGCTAAATGTCCACTGGTCTACTGGAAGTAAAAAAAGAAAGAAAATAAATTAGGCTAGTACACAGCATGATCAAACATCAAAACTCTCACAGCTATGAAATGAAGACGAGCGAGTTTCCACAGAGTTGATTTTCCTATGAACTCGGAGTCAGGTGTTGCAATTTTTTTTTTAAATTACAGCATATTTTCCGTACAGTTGGGCCAAGGCACGTCATGTGACATCACAGCGTACATTCAGCCAAAAAGCTCTTCAATTCACGTGCGTTGAACAAGAGTACCGCTAACAAACATCACAGCAAAAGACTGTGCAAAACTATTTTGTGCTATTGTAATTTCACCAATTCTAATACTTATACTACTCTAATACTAATACTGCACAAGAAGCACAAACAAACGTGCAAAGTTTGGAAAAAGCCGAGCGAGTATCGAGTGTTTTTGGCTGCAACAACCACAATAAAAACTCTGGGAAATCCTGTATGGGCTGGGTGGGTTAGAATTGATTTCCAAGTTTCTCACAGGAGAGGAGGTAAAAAAAAAAAAAAAAAAAAGAAGCTAAATCAAATAGAGAATAGCACCTTCAAAAATTGGAACTATTCCCATATTTAATCCCAGTTGATTTAATCACATATGAATAGAGCTTATTCAAATTTGTCCAATAAGTGAATTTTTACAATTTACTCTAAATGACCATTCCATGCAAATGTCAATCTTACTCTGAAAAAGTAGCCTAATAAAAAAGTGTGGGGAAAAACCCCCCAAAAACCCACCACCACTTTCTGATTTGCATTATATGTAGTTCACTCACTCAATATTTTACCATGCGATTACTGTGATTTCTATAAAACGAGCATGGATACGGTGCCGGGATCCCTGTATTGGATCCGTTGGCTCAGTTAATCATGGAGGGTCTTCTCATTTGGGTGTCCAATGGGTTTCCTTTATGTTCTCCAGTTTCCTTTCCCTGTCCAAAACATACTAGTAAATGGACCAACTATGTTACATTGAAAAAGCCAAGACTGGTCTGAAAAAAGTCCCATTACCAATAATTCTGTATTGTTGATGCAGGCTGTAAAAGGCTTTGCAGGTCTAATCAAGTTTAAAAGACATCTGTAACAACAAAACTGCACTAAACCAGCTTTATCCCTTGAGCTGGAATTGACCCGAGATTCATCTCACAAGATACACGTTATCGGCACCTGAAACACACCTGGCACGAACCACACAAGAATCTCACACACACCATGTGCAGTGATGAGGAACGAGATGAGGAACATTCCTACCCTGAGTACTTGGCCTAGCAGAGGAATGTTTACTTTCACATACGACCCCCTGCATAGGAGCATTTACTTGATCGCTGTTTATTTGTAATTTTATGCTAATTACGGCTTAGCGTCAACACACACGCCGACACACGCAGGCCTTGCTGAAATGAGCGCATTAATGTGATAATATGAAGTCAAATGTAAACATGGTTACTAGGCAGTGAGTGCTCTGAGTCACACAGGCAGAGATGCTGTCATGCACCAAAGTACCATGGCGTACACACACAAACAGGCGGGGGAGAACGCAGCTCGGAGTGTGTGGCATTGTAACATCATTCCTTGGTCCCTAGGGCAACAAGCCCATTTAAAACTCCAAAGGTGCTCTCAGATACGACAGAAGTGACGCGTTATCGTTAATAATCATCCGCTCACATCCTGCTCATGCGACTCTCTAAAGACAGAAAACATGAGTAAAAACATGACAAAGAGAGATATTACCGAAACAGTAACTGCGTTTACATGGACAACAATAATCCACTTTTAATCCTATTAAGACCATACTCTAATTAAGAAACTACCATGTAAACAGCAATTTTTACTTACCTTAATCTAATTAAGGTCATGATCGAAGTAAGCTCTAATCGAATTAAGACAGGTGAAGTACTCCTGTTTTAGTCGCATTATGAACATGTATTGCAGACATGTAAACACCTTAATCACATTATTAACATCGTGTGGGAGTTTTCACCGCATTTTGCGACAGGATACGATCACACACGGCAGCACAACCCACTTTTTACGGCGAACAAGAGTGTTCGGCTGCGTCCCAAATCGCATACTGCATCCTATAGGTCTGTAGTGGGGAAAAATACATGTATCTCGGCTACTATATAGACGGTAAGTATGCGATTTGGGACACACGCACGGCTTCAAGCAGTTGTCTATTAGCACGTATAGCATGACAAATGATTAACTGCCCTTAACCCGTTCGTTAAATTTTTTTTTTATAAGAACACCCAAAACTGTATACGGTAACATAACGAAGACCAACCGTATGTCAATACGTGAAATTGTGGAGGGACGTCGGACGGCGTGATGACACGGGCTGATAATCTAATTATGTTCTATAACATGTAAAACGGGAACATGACCGGAGTATTCTAAATGCGACTCACGTAAACACCTTAATCACATTATTTTCTTAATCAGATTAAGGTCAATAATTAGATTATTGTTGTCCATGTAAATGTAGTGAGTGTCGCGTTCTGCCATGCAAACAGAGTATTCACAGACTTTATTCCAGGCCCACATCTCTCAACACTTCAGGTACAGCTCTACTGATCTACGTTCGAGAAGGTCTAAATTCCAGCAGGTCAGATTTATCGCATTTGACTTTTTATTAAATTTAAAATGTACTAAATGACTCAAAGGTACCGTTATTACAGCTATATCGTGAAAACAAGTCGGCTGCTTTACGTGCAAATGTTCTCCCGATCGCATTCGGTTCAACGCTGCATCATGTGCTATTTTCATTTTTAATCCTAGATCCCATCTGCGAAGAGGACTGACGTGAACAGCAGCAAGGTAATTTAGGAGCACAGCGTGACGCATTTACATTAGCGTATA
>CM022758.1:28241202-28253702 GCA_012411365.1 Ameiurus melas | reverse complement strand
AGGGACATGTGACAGGTTTTTCCCAAAGTAATCACACACATGCTCAGGAAGAGTGAATTTAATCAGTTTAACTACTGCCAAACACTGGTACATGACTACGTGCCACAATGCACTTTCCTGTGGAACTGCTATGGCTAAGCTGTTTGTACAGAGACATTTTAAACTTGCCTTTTGTTTCTACTACTCCTGTTTCTATTATATAAATAAACCATGCGAAACAAAACTCACCTCCACCAGGATTCTTTTTCCAGCAAAGCTTAGACATGAACAGACTTAAGTGCTTTAGTGATAAAGAAAAACCTTGAGTTTACATGGGACGACAGATGGCTATTAAATTAAACACCATCATCACATTGACTTGATTTCCGAAAGGAAAATCAACCATAAATGACTTGCATATTACCATGTGATCTCTGGTGGCATCCAAGATTTACTTTGTGAAGAGTTTTAGTTTAAACTTCGTGTGTCAACATGTTGGTCTACTTTCATTTGGTTAATAGTTACGTAAATTTTCCACAACACTGCGTGCCTACCTGCTAATAATGCTGCAGCAGCGCTTTAGTCTTAGTCTCAATCAGTCTCAATACAGCCCTCTCACCTCTACACGCTGCTCAAACAGATCAGCTTCCAAAGCTTCAACATTCATCCCAATACTGCCATCATGCTCGCCAGGTTATTTTCATCTGATCATTTTGAGTCCAAAGTCTGCAGTCTCCACTACTTCTATCCTGGATATCTTATTAATGACACTGAAGGTCAATGAAAAAGTTTTCAGAACCTAACAGCAAAATCTGGCTGTTATCCTTTACATTTGAGACTTGAGGGGTTTTTCCCCCCATATAAAATGTCACTGTAACTGCACATGCAATGTCTCTATAATCTCATCGCAACAGGCAACTGCTAACTTCTGACAGAAATAAATAACAAATACAGCAAATTAGAACCACTCAAATGAAGACATCTGGACTAGAGATGACACCGATCCAATCAGGAACCCAATATCGGCATCAAGCAAATAATGGTGGATCAGATATCTAAACCGTTTACTCAAGGTTTCAATATTGGTTTTGAACAAAATGAGGTATTGCATAAACCTATGTAATGTGTTTCAGGGTGTACACCTCCTTTAAGTGAGTGAGTATGAAGCTGTTAAAATATATTATTCGAGTAAGCAGTGTTTTTTCACCATGGATCAAAGTTGCGAGAAAATATGTTACAGTATAGCTAACTAACCGCTTTTACTGGATATAATACAATGTTATGATTACAGTGGAGATTTTATACACACATTAGCTGCAGAATTGTGGGCATTCAAGCTTCATGTTGCAGGTAAGCCTCTGGCTGTGGAATCTTCTGCTCGAGGTTAATCACAACCACCACAACTCTCATGAAATACACAAACAATCGACCTGAATAATCCAGTTTAGGTTAGACTGCTGCAGAACTGGTAGATCCAGGAAACTTTCTCCGATCAGCCATAACATTAAAACTACTGACAGGTGAAGTGAATAACATTATCTTGTTACAATAGAACTGGTCAAGAGGTGGGATATATTAAGCACCAAGCAAACAGTCAATTCTCAAAGTTCATGTGTTGGAAGCAGGAAAAATGGGTGGTGTTAGAATCTGAGCAACTTTGACAAGGGCCAAATTGTGATCGATAGACTACTTGGACAGGGCATCTCAGAAACGGCAGGTCTTATTGCGTGCTCCCGGAATGCAGGGGTTAGTACATAACAAAATAGTGTCTCTGTGTTTCTACACAAAGGTAGAAATTGGCTTTAAAAGGTACTATTCATTCCTTTCCCTTAGTTTGTATTATTTCACTTAACTAGCTGGACATGCGTCATTACATTGTTGGCTATCACTTTTTAGGCCAGTTTCCAGGCAATCAAAGCATGAGACAGGTTGTTTCCACATTCCTGGTAGGCTAGCTAATGAATTTATCATTTGTCCACCTTGGAGGAACCACAGGCACTTAATTTCTCATCAATCACGTATGAAACCTGACAGACTTCACAGCGCGACTCCTGACATTTTCACTGAGATTATTTACTCCAGAATGGCAACAAAATAGAAGACCTTTACCTGTGGTGAGGCTGGTGAGCATGTCTTATAGCTACATCTGAAGAAAGTTCAGAATCAAAGTTCAGAATCAAAGCCTTCTTCTTAGCTCTCTGCACTTTCCACTTCACCTGCAAACATACGAACAAATGGCCTGAGGTCACAGGCCAGAAACCACAATTTCAGGACTAGAAAAGAAAGGGAAGAAGTTATTTCTGTCATTTGTGTTGATTGTAAAGACTAAGAGGTGAGTCTGTGTCAGTTTGTTTCTTGAATCAACAATGGCACAGTGTAGAGCCATAATGCAGGGAACGCCCAGATCTAAATAAAAACTCAGATCCTCCATAAACAAGAACAAAGTACAAAGACAAGAGAAAAGGGAGATTCCAGGTATTATACGCAACAATAGACATCATGACTGATTATACCACAGCACGGCTGAGTTGCTGAGTCTGATCAGTCACAAGTTTTATATTAATGCGCTCATTTATTATTGTTTTCTCTAGGGACAGACATTCTCAGGGACCTGAAATAATAATAAACTGATTCAAAGGCTTTGTCATTGAAAGAAAACCAAACATGATCCTTGATATGCTGAAGCGGTCTGGAAGAAATGTATTTATGGAAGGAGTCGCCGCCAGTGTCAGAGCTTTAGAACAGCAAGTTTGGTATCAAAATTCCTTTCCTTTTGTTCAGACAGCTCTCAAGATGATGTGACCCAAATTTGGTGAAGTTTGGACAAAATTTGGAGGAGGAGCAGAAAAAATGTCAGTTACATCAAGCATTTTTAGCATGCTATTGTAACTTTTACCAGTAGATGGTTTTGGCACAAAAATTGTTGCATAGTCTGAGGTTATGGTCCTGAGATACTAACAATGTTTTGTTTCAGTGTGCAAACTTGTTGTTTGGTAGCTTCACTGTCGGATTCATTGGCGCATTATAGGCAAACCGTTTGGAGTATCAAGATTCTTTAGATCTTTTGTGACGCTTACTCTGAAGATGATGTGTGCCAAAGTTGAACTTGTCTCAATGCAGGGAATCCAAGGATGCCTGGCTTTTAAATTGTGGACACAGGGTTAAAAAAAAGTTATGACTATAAATGTCCAAATGAGGCTCAACTTTGACCCAATCATGGTGCTAGAGCATTGGCAACACTTGGACCAAATTTGGACAGAATGTTCGTTATTCCCATACCAATCAGTGTGACAAATTTCACAACTTTTACTAGATGGTTCTATGGGCTGCCAGACACACCCTAGCCAGAAGATACAGAAGAATGTTAAGAAAAGGTAGAATAATAGTCAGGTGCCTAGACACCTTTGGTGCTTGGCCCCTTTAAAACAAAAGAAATTTAGGTTTTTTTTTAAATCAGGCCACATCAAGCTTGCGTGTCAATTATTTTCCTATAACAGCACATCCCATCATGTTCTTAGTTTTAAAAAGTGAAGAGTGTCAAGTTAATTTATCTGACTGAAATCTTACACAATATGACAAAAATATCACGATTCTCAAAGGCAGTTCTATGATGCACGATATGCATCATAATATAGCCTATAGTTTTGCCAGCAAAACAGTAGTGTTGCATTAAAAAATACAAAAAACAGTTTAAATGATACTATCTAATGTCTACATAATATTTTGCGATTTCAGGACATATAGTTTAACATCAAATCAGCTGCCTCAAACCAATGTTTAATTCTAAAAAAATAATAATAAAAAGATATCACAATATCGCAGAAAATGATTTACCACAGTATCAATATTACAACGTCATATCACCTAGTCCTACTCAAATCTGCACACTCATAACAACATCAGACAAGAAAAAGGCACCGAAATGTGCAGGACATTGGCAGCATTGTGTGCTTTACAAGGCCAAAGCAAAAATGTTATTTACTGAACCTTTAACCTATCAGACAGAAAGGCACACAGATGAATTCAGCAGATATTAGGGAAGTCCAGTCTCGACTAGACAGGAGAGGTGAACGATTGCTCTATTGTAGGACTGGGGTAATGAACAGCTGCTCATGCCGGATACAAACCTCTGGGGTACGTGTGTGTGTGTGTGTGTGTGTGTGTGTGTGAGAGAGAGTTAGTGAGAGAGTGGGGGGTGGGGGTGGGCTTGGGGCGGTGCTTAAATTGAGGGGAGCACCATGTTTAATCACCTGCTCCCCAGCCACACCCCATGGGTCTGGTGTGTGTTTCTTAGTCACTCCGCATGAGCAACGAAATAAGCCATTACATTAAAATAAGTCATTTCACACATGACTGCTGCTGTCTTTGTGATTAACGTTGAATATTAAAAATGAAAGTGGATCGGCCAAAACGTACACCTCATGCTCGGTTTTATGCAATTTCGCCGTGAAACCAATATTTATAGACTTAGAATTAACTTGGATTACAAAAGAGCTTATACACATTGATGACTGCGTTGTATATGATTCACATGAAAGTGGTGCTAGTGTCACGTCTGATTCATAAAAAAAGTGAATCGTGTTGAATAAATACGGAATTATTTTAATGACATGCTAAGAAAATGCATAGGTAGGAGCTACTGAATGAGGAATTTTAATAACCAGGAAGTCGGCTGGTTGTAATTCACCAGCTGCTGTATTAGTTCTGCTCGGATGAGCAAAGAACAAATAAGAAAATAAATATTCCACCTGGACACTATAAGGGAGATCAGAATACATGATTTTGTATACTTGTAATCAGAGATGGCACCAATTTGATACCTAGGATCAGTTTTGGTTTATAATATAATATAATATAAATACATATATATATACATATATACACACACATACACTACATAAATAAATAAATAAATAAATACACAGTGGATCAAATATCCAGAGAAAAATAAGAATAAATCTGATCTGATCCTGTAACAAATGGAAAAGAGTGGAACTGCATTTGACAGTAAAAATAAATAAATAAATAAATATTATTAATATTTGCAATAAATAATTGTGTGACAACAACATGCACACATGCTCAGATCTTAGAATCCTATGTAAAGACATTTCACTATAACATCATTATCTTGCTGACACTAGAACACCAACTTTTCATAACGAAACTTAAACACCCCAAGACGTTACAGGTACAAGAGTTCGGCCTCTAGTTGAGTAGAATTTTGGGAGTTTGACTGCGGTACAAGAGTGCAAGCGGGCAAGCTCCTCCTGATGCACAAACATGGCTAGGATTCCAAAGCTCTTTCGATCCAAATGCACCATTGGCAGTAAAACTGACATCATAACAATAATTTAAACACCCCCCCCCCCCTTTTTACATTTCAGTCTTAGGTCTTGACACACACTATGTTCAACCTGATATGCAGCCTATTATGTAATTGTGTCAATGTTTCAGGGACTTTCCAGCTGGTTTCTCTTTAATACACACTCCAGGCTGTGTCTGGAAAACCACAAGCGGTGTCTAATCCACCTTAACAACTTCTCTAAAAAGTAATCTCAGTCCTACCACCACTGAAATCAAAACATGCGATTCAGCTTTTACTTGGAGATAAAAGTGGTTAAAAAGCGGTCTCTCACTTCAGGCTGCAGTTGCTGGCTAAAAGAGAGGCAGCCGTGTGCCAGCTCTGTTACACTCTCATTACTATTTCAGCAAGATAGGAACATATGTACCGACAGCTCCTGTGTCCCTTGCATGAAATTAACACACACAGGTCCTGTGTCTCTTGCACGAATAAGACAAAACCAGAATAGGGAGGAATTTGCTCTGCTCTACTAGTTATGGAAAACGTGCCTTAGGTTAGACGATACGATTATATAAAATATCAGTACCGCAGTAAATTATATAACTATATGACTTTTACACACACACACACACACACACACCACACACACCCCAACTCCAGTATTATTTGCAGTAACAGAGCATAAGGCAGCAGACAGGATAAATAAAATCACCAAGATGGCAAAAAACAAAAAAAACAACTATGAGTACAGGTTTGTGGTACATTACATGCAGTGAACATGTTTGTTCCACGTCTCATACTCTTATACTCTAATCATTTTTAATTATATATATATATATATATATATATATATATATATATATATATATATATATATATATATATATATATATATATATATATATATATATATATATATATATATATATATATATATATGCTGATTTTCTCAGAGGTACTGGAGTGTATCCAAGGGGACTCGGGGCCAAAGGCAAGGGATACCCTGGACGGTCCATCTCAGGGGACACACACAGTGGATTAAGAGATGGCAATCGGCCTACAACACATCTTTGAACTTGGGGAGAAAACTGGAGTGCCTGAAGGAAACCCCTAAAGTACGGGGAGAACATGCAAACTCTGCGCACACAGGCCGGAGGTGGGAATCGAACCTTCTACCACAGAGGTGCGAGGCAGACATGTAACCATTAAACCACCGTGCTTCATAAGAGAATTATTTGGTTGCAAGTCAAGGTTGCTGGTCTTAGCCATTTTAGTCCCATTGCGACAAAAACAGAAGTGAAAGTCACGGGATAGCTACAAATACGATAGTGGCGATGGGGAACTGTAACCAATACATGTTAAAGGACTGAAGAAAAGGATTACCTCAAGACCCCCCCCCCCCAGAACATTCGGATTCGGACTTCGGATCATGCTGATTAATAAAATAAAAAATAAAATACAATTACACACATCACATCACAGGTCTATCGTAAGAGGATCATCAGCTATATAATCTAGCATGGACAACACAACCAGAGTCTGTTATTGAATTCAGCCAAGCTTTTATTGTGATCACAGCATACAGCGTGACAAGTAAATAGCTCAAAAGACCTCTGAAATCAGACTGAAATCTGGCTTTCGGGGACAGCAGTAATGGCTCAAGGATAAGTCTGATAATCAACTCTGATAACTGGATGAAGATAAAACCTTCGTACCTCCTCGGTCACTGATCACCTGCAACAAGCATTGTGAAGCAAAAATCACAGAATAAAGCATTCAGAATTCAGTGATTCGCGACAATGCCACACACTTATCGATCCCCACACTCAGACATGCACAATACAGAACATATCAAATGCAATCAAGTCCTCAGGTGTTCAGCAGTGGTTCAACGCAGGCAACACACCATCTTCAGACATGCCGGAGTCAGATATGGTACTCAGATTCCCCTGTCCTGGGAGTTATGTAACCAGGTTATAAACCTGTCCAATACCACATGGCCTGAAAATCCAATCTCAAGTCCAACCTCTGTGTCAACAACTAAATGAGAGTATGGAGAAGGAAAAGCAATACTGCCATAGATGGAATTCATACCACAGACGGGCGAGGATCGAGAAGGATACTGATTTAAGAGTGAAAAACAAAGATCTGACTGGAGAGCAATCTGGAGAACTGACCCTGCCTTGGAAAAAATACTTTATTAGAGGTAGATGAAGCAGCGCCAGAGATGGGATGAATGCTAATGAAAAAGGAAAGGACAGAAAGACAGGAAAGGGATGTATGTAGAAAGAGCCCATGTGTGTGTGTGTGTTAAATGTGCTCCCTATGAGGCGCTGCAGGCAGGAGTAATTATAGCAGCACACTGACCTGTGACGAACACTACAGCATCAAAAGGATCATCTAAACACCAGTACAGGAAAATACACACATGTAGCGGCATCTATCTCACCTCAACACCAATATACAGATCTCCAAATGGTGCTTGCTTGCTTATATATATATATATATATATATATATATATATATATATATATATATATATATATATATATATATATATATATATATATATAAAAAAAAACACCACACAAACATTAATCATTCAGGTTTCAGTGCTACTGTAATTACATTATAGCCAATGCTGTAATAAACACCAAAACACTCACAGCAAACAATTACACACACACAAAGTACCTATACTTTCATCTACTCAATAAACTAGGATTCAATAGATTTAAAAAATCCCCATCAACTTACCCTGGTAAAATACCAGAAGGCTTACAGTTGTGCTCACAAATTTACATACCCCTTGCAAAATCTGCAAAATTTTGATAATTTAAAAAAATAAATAAATGAGAGGGACCATTAAAATTGTATTTAATTATTTTTTTTTAAGTTCTGGCCTGAATAAGCTTTTCCACATAATAGATGTTTACATAGTGATCAAAAGACACAATAATAACTGATCACCTCGTTCAAAAGTTTACACACCCCTGGGTCTTAATGTATCGTGTTAACTTCTTGAGCATCAGTGAATGCTGATGCTCTTAGCTGTTGATGCCTCTTTTTTTTTTTAATTATTATTAACATTTTGCAGATTCTGCAAGGGATTATGTAAATTTATGAGTGCAACTGTATTTGCATACTGAGACATGATTGGCTCATGTCTTATTATGTAATAATACTCCCCTGTCATATTTCTAAATGGTAAACTGAAATTTCTAGCTCTTTTATACGTATTTAAATCAATAAACAAGAAGTTCTATAAAACATTTCTGGGAACCTTAGCACACTCAGCCTTAACTTCAAAATAAAGCAGAGTAAAACAAACTTACAGAAAAACCAATTCTGACTGCATATGGAGCCTCTTTTATTGAACAGTCTAAGATGCTGCTCATATCTAGGCAAAATAGTGTAACCGACCCTAATGAGTTCCCAAACTTAACCCAACAACATCTTCCTAAAGCTTACGGACAATAAGACCCTACCACCCTCAGATGACTGTAGCTGTGAGCAGGCAGTAGCAAGTACAAATGCTTAGATTGAGTATTCACAACTCGCTAGACAGCAGATCCAGAGACTTTAGCTTGGGACAAACACACATTACAATTCACTTCATTATGAAGAGCATACATCAGCTGTTGAAGCGCAGGAATCAACATTATTATGGATTTATGACAAATATGAGAGATTTCCAGGAGATTCCTGGTACATGGTGAGGACTGAAGATGAGTGCATGAGCAAATCTGCTTCAAAGGAGGCTCTGAGAAATCCTACACAGCCCTGACCCTGGGGAGAGGAGGAGAGAGACAGCATCATTACTGAAATGTCACTCAGCAGGAGAAAGAAAAAAAGAGAAAGAGATAGAGCCCTTGTGAGGAGAGTGAGGAGGAAAAGAGGGGGAGGTGAGGAAGTCAGACACACAGGGAGAAACGAAGGGGCAGGGAAGAACACAAAACCACTTTGGTCAATGGGTTGCCTTTTGTTTGGTTTCCACTTCAATGCTGCGCAGCATGGAAAGTACAGTACCACTGCGACACCAGTGTGTGTGTGTGTATGTACACAATGCATGTTAGCAGTTCCAGTAAACAATTGTTTACTTTGTTTTTAATCAAGCTGAAGGATGTTTTACACATCAGAATACAATTTAACGGTTTCCTCTCAAGCTGATAGGGAACATTAAACACAATGAAGTGTACACAATTCTATAGAATGATAATAATAATAATAAAAAACACTGTTTAACGACACTGTTGTGATGAGGGGAAACGATTCCTGTGGTGAGACATTAATGCTTCCTGCTACTGGGAAGAGGTTACATGACTGGGCAACAACATCATATCGAGGAAGGCATTCAATCAACAACCCGGGATGATCGGCTATCATCAAAATGAAGGCAGTAGCAGACAGTGAAAGCGAGACAGGCAGGACGGTGTCTCTCCGGGGGGAGAATAGTGGACTGGTCTCTGGTGCCAGCGTGTGCAAAATTAAGTACACTGATGTTGCTTTGACACTAGACTCAAACCCTGCTTCGCAATGTCACTAATTAACAACTAAAACACACTATTTAATTTACCATGCTTTATTAAAAAAAGTCATTTGGTCATCCTTGCTCATGTCCTCGGTGTCTGCTCAGTGTTCTTCAGAAAAATCCTCCAGGTCCTGCACACAGTGGGCAGGTTAAGTGCTCAGGATAAACACTGGACTCATGAACAACTCACAAAACAAACATAGTCGTGGATCGTCCGGGGAACAGAATTAAGCGTGTGTAAACTTTTGAACTGGTTCATTTGTGTAAATTCAATTATTAGTGTGTCTAGTGAACTATATGTAAACATCTTATGTGAAAGTTTATTCAGGGCAGAACTAAATAATAATTATATATTATTTTTTTTTCAACATATTTACAGGTTCAGCAAGGTGTATGTAAACTTTTTTTTTTTTTTTTAAGTTTCATTTTTATTGAACATTTCTGTATGTAAACTTATGACCTCAACTGTATGAAGAACAGGACCTTGTAGGTTTTCAGATTTTTCTTTCAGAAGTGGAGTTGCTCCTGGACATCAGGTCAGCATGTGTGCAGCTCGTTACACGACCTATTTACAAACGACTCGGTGAAGCGCATGAAGGAGTCATTACATAATAATCAGATGCGTTTACATGTGAACGCAGAAATGATGAAAACATTTCTCCCTCTCTCACTCTTTAATTTAACTTCCCGCTCGCTCTCTCTTTCTCTCCAAGTTCAATCATTATTATAATTAGAAATATGCTAGTGGTTAAGAATCTAAACAGAAAAAGAATCACTTTCTTAAATGAGTTCTTTCTCAGTAACTCCCAAGTCAAAGTCATGTCAAAATTTTGCTTTATTGGCATGACAAATGTTTACATTTGTATTGCCAAAGCTGTGCCCTGCGATGGACTGGCACCCTGTCCAGGGTGTACCCCGCCTTGTGCCCGATGCTCACTGGGATAGGCTCCAGGCTGCCCCGCGACCCTGAACAAGGAGTAAGTGGTAGAAGATGGATAGATTGTATTGCCAAAGCTTGGATACAGACTCTCTCAGTCCCTCTCCGTGTATTATAATTAGAAAAAAGCTAGTGGTTAAAAACCCAACGCCCAAAAAAAAAAACCCAAAGGGAAGGGAGAAAAAAAAAAAAGGTCTGACTGTTTGTCTCATTCTCTCTCTCTCTCTCTCTCTCTCTCATCACACTCTTTACTTAAACAATCCTCTTCACGGTGTGTTGAGACAATATAGACACGTCCAATTCCAGGTTGATTCGGAACATTTCCAGTTGACTGGAGCTTCTTAATTATTGCTCTGATGTTGGAAATGTTGGAAATTTTCAATGCTTGTGCTATTTTCTTATAGACACTTCCCATGTTGTGAAGCTCAACAACATTTTACCGCACATCACAGCTATATTCCATGGTCTTACCCATTGTTATGAATGACTAAGGGAACATGTGTTGCCTCATATTTATACCCATGTGATACAAGAAGTCATGGTTGAACAATTTACTGTTCAATGTCACCCAGGTGTACAAAAAATATATATATATTTATGTTGGAATATACTTCAAATATATTTTTCTCATACAAATTCATAGGGGTGCCAGTAATTGTTGAGCACCTATATTTAACAAAGATTGTTTTTGTGATAATCCTGTGCTTTGTTTACAATTTGATATCTGAGGGAGCAGAGTATTTGTGAAAATTTTGAACAAAAGCTCAAAAGGTTAAACAATAAAGAGAATCTTTCCACAGCTTTCTTTGCTCATATTTACCAATGGTGCCAGTATTAGTGGAGGGCACACACACACACACACACACAACCACATAGTCCTACCTCTCTCAGTCTTCTTGCTTGTCTCCCTTGTGCTCTCTCTCTCCTTTTGTCTTTGTGTCTCTCTCCAATTTCTCAGTTTATCTCTCTCTCTAAAAACCTCTAATAAGAAACTGCCTTCCTAGCTCCTACATACATGACCCAAATTACACATGCATAACCACAAAATCTCCATTTACACCACCAGTGACTGTCTATCAATAATACATGTGAAATACAGAATATTTAGAGATACTTATTGGTCTTGCACATCAGTGCAGAAACCAGAGCGCCTGCTGCGTTGGACATGACGTGCATGGTACACAACCCAATGCACTCCTACTCTGGAAACGACCTTGTAATTCTCGCTTACGTTCGTCTGGGCAAACTGGACCGGACAGGCAACATCTTGTTACTGTCAGCCATCTTTACTGATCACATGTCTTGATGTGCTAACTCTCTCTGCCAGACGAACAGATCTTACAGATCTATGGGATTTAAATTTCTGACAAAAGGTACTGAACGTAACTTTTCAAGAAAGGAACAATGAGAAAAAAGAAAAAAAAACACTGAAACTCGGAAGAAAAATTTAACATGGCCTTCAAATAAATAGCGTTCTTTAACGGTTTTCTAAGCTTCGTTTTCGCTAATCGTGGTTTATGAATGCACTGACAGTTTTCATTCACGCTTTCAAACCTTTCGATTATGCTCCGCCCGTTTACCTTCACCGTTTGGGCACAAACCTCCCGTGTGGGTGGGGCTTAAGAGTGATTTACTCTCATTGGCTAGTGAGAGTTGGATCGACAACTCCCTGATCTAAAAGTAGAGACATGAATTTTAGAGAGCGTTCTGGATGTGGTTCTCTGTATAGTTATAGTGTTTGTACTTTG